>ML351431.1:0-191543 GCA_005239505.1 Nicotiana paniculata | reverse complement strand
TACTTGAGAGAGATTTATGGTAGATAGAGTGTTCATGATTGATAGAGGCAACTAATCAAATTATAAGAAGTATCCGAGAAGGAAGCTCACCGACGGGGGAAACCATAACTTTAGACCTTTATTACAATTATTTACACCTTATTGTAGTTAATCTTTAATTTTAATATTTTCATTTAGTTGTAGTAGTTTAAACAACACAAGTGAAAGTTTAGTATTCTGACAACTTGCTTGATATGTTAACTCCCTGTGGGATCGACTCTGGGCTTAATACCCCATATTATATTTGCAACGCCCATTTAGTCTTTTATTAGACATAGTTGAGCGTGATCAAATTTTGGCGCCGTTGCCGGGGAGTTAACAGTATTATCAAGTGTAGCTGTAATTGTACATATTACTAGGTTTCAAGTTTAATATTTTTTTTTTAGTATTTGATTTTTATTTTCTTTATTTTAGTTGTATTTGTTAATTTTAAAAAAACATGGAATCATGGAATTATGAGAGTTTGGATGTTGGTAATGCTACTTTTGATCCTCGTTATGCATATTATAGAGGAAACCACCCAGGGCAAAATTATCAAAATATTCCCGAGAACGAGTTATGTGCACCAACTCAATCTTATGTGTGGAATCTCTGTGATATGTATGGTTGTCAAAATGGTCACTTTCAGGGTTGTTCTTATATTTCTTATCTTCCCCCAACCCCTTACTTTGATGGTTCTTCTTTTTCTTGTGAAGTTAATAGAAACAAAGAACTCAGTGATGATGACCTGAAAAGGTTCGAGGATATGATGAAGTGCATTTTGGAACAACATGAGAAAGTTACAACTGTGGGTATAGAGGCAAGATGAAACTATTCACAACTTGGAGGCTCAAACGAGTCAACTAGTTGAAGCTTTTAATGCTCAATATGCCAATATTATGGATAGTAGCCAGGAGCAGTGTACATTAGAGATGGAAATTGAGGTGTCAATGGAGGGGTCCAAAGTAGAAACCCAACACTCTAACCAACTAGAATTTGAGGATGCCGATGTTGAAGAAGTAATACTAGAGTCAACCAGGGATGTTGAGGATTCAAATTTAATCGACTCTAGTGTGATTGATGTTGAGGATGTTGAAAGTCCTGAAGTTCATGTGTTTGAGCGCATTGGTCCTCACTCCAAACATTTTTCCACATTGTGCTTGGATGATGATATAGAAATAGAGTCATGATCCAATTGAGGAGTCAAGGAATGAGGAACAAGATGCCTACATCCTGGAATTATTGTTGCAAGAAAGACAGGACTACATACCTCATCTAAATGCCAAGAAGTGTAAAATAGTACAATGGTTGTTTGGGCCAATTTTATTTGTTCCACAACCCTTGGAGCATAACCGAAAACTTGATGCCAAATTGGGGCCTCAATTCATAAGTTCGAAGCGGAGGCAGAAAGCGATTCACGTCGTGCCGCGACGTTAAATCAAGCGCTTGTTGGGAGGCAACCCAACTTTACTGCTTTATTTTATATTTATTCTTTTTGTTTTATTTTTTTCTAATTGTATTATCTTTGTAGTGTCAAATTTTTTTGAATTTTTTTAGGATCATGGAACACAAAGCCACTGGAAGGATGCAACAGCAAACCAGATGGTTGGAACTATATGTGAGGTACCCGCAGGAAGAACCAGGTATGGGAGAAGTCTCAGTACCCCATGAGATGCTAGTGATTCGGCCTTTGGCCTAACAGGGAGTTTTTTCTTTACCCTCTTGTATGTATGGGTGCGCATTGGGGAAAATGCACAATTTTAAGTGTGGGGTGAGTAGATTGTCTGGTGACTTTCTATGCTATTTTAGTTGTGTTAGATTAATGGACTTTTCCTGACGATGGATCTCCTAGACAGTTTTCTTGAAGGAAATAAGTCTAAAGAAAACACAAAAAAAATTTTTTTTTCCTTTTTTTTCTTTAGGTGGTGTAGTAATTCCCCCTTGGTTTTTCCTTGGACCACGGTTCTTTCCAAGGGTTTTTAATTGAACCGGGTGTAGGTAGCTTTTAATTTTTAAAGAGTAGGAATCACATGGTTAAGGGCTTAATTGCAGCAATATCTCCGAACTTTGTGAAGCCTTGAGAATAGTCAGTACTTTAGTTGTGACGCTTCGGCTCAATTTTTGACTCCAGGATAAATACCTTAAATCGGGGATTCTTAAAATTTGCTTAACTTCTTTGACTGGAGTGTCGTGATAGATCCGATCCTGGGTGAGCTATGTGCCATGTGTGAGCGAGATTTGTATGCTTTTCTGTGCATTGCATGTGATGTCTAGAACTTGCCCCGTGTGTGTGCAAAGTGAAATAGAAGTTTTGTTCAGTCTTGGAAGTGATATAGGAATTTCTTTGTTGAGCCAACTATCTATATTTTACCCACCTAATTGTTATGTATCATAGTTAACCCCGTTGAGCCTATAATCCTGTTTCTTTGGCAACCACATTACAAGCCATACCCCTTTGTTTGAATTGATCATATATTTGAACCTTGTCACCTCTCGTAAGCACTGGAAATGTGATGAAATATGGAACAATTAAAGTGTGGGGTGGTAGGTTGATTTGTGAGGGGAATATTTGAAACAAGGAGAAAGGTGCACTGTTTGAAAAAGTAAGAGTCACTTGAGAAAAAGAAAAAAAAATTATATAGAAATTAAATAGTTGTATTGTTGTGAAAGAAAAATATATGTGGTGACTCTTGATGTAATTGTGCTTAAAGAAGTATGGGGTATTAACATTGATGTGGAGGTGGAGTTGGTTTAATATACGTGTGAGGTTGAAAAGCTAAAGTATGTGTATTAAAGTGCTTAGGGAGGTGTAGTCACTCTTATATCCAAATGTATCCTACCCGTCCCGCAGCCTACATTACAACCAAATAAAGTCCTACTTGATCCTAGACTGAATGAGCTCGATTAGTAGAGTAGTACACTACGGGCAAGCCTATGGTGCATCTTTTGTGGCATATGAATGTTATTTCTGAGAGTGAGTGAATTCTTTCTATCTTAAGTTCCTCTGTTCTTAAATTTCATTGTGTGTGGAACTAACTCTTGAATTTGGTGAAGGCACATGATTCACGAAGGAAAGGTAATGTTGTTGACCTCTATGTTAGAGTAATGAGTGGACTGTGAAAAAAAGAAAAGGAAACACCCGGGCGTTAGCCGGGCGTTTGGCCCCTAAAGACAGGCTGACCCTGGCGTTAGTGGGGCGTTTGGCCCCTAACACCAGGCCTGCCCTGGCCTTAAGGGGGCGTTTGAGCCCAAACACCTGGGTCCCGAGGTCCGGTCAATTCCGAGTTTTGAAGAGTTTAAGTGTTTCCCGGTTGGAATAGAATTCTCCTACAAGTTTAGGGTTTGTCCTAAACATATAAATAGACCCCAAATTTGAAGGAGGATTCGAAGAGAGGAAGCCATTGAAGAGAAGTAAAACATCGATTTGTACAGCTTTTATTCATTACTTTGTAGTTTAAATATGCAAGTTATTTTGGATTTGATTCTTATGAACATGTTTAGTTAATTTCTTCAATCTAGGATTTTGGTAGAACCCGTTGGGGGATAAACTTATTGTATTATTAATATAGTTTTGATTGGTTGATTAATCTCTATTTGTTCAACTACGTTCTTGTTGTAGTTAATTGAATGGCCATCAATTAGATGTTCCTATTTATTATGTATCTACTTGAGAGAGAGTGCATATTTAGGTAGTTGTTTGAACAACACCACTCCCAGAGTATAGACGAAATTCATAACCGAGGGTTTAGAGGTTGGATTAGAGATAACGATACCTCGGGTGCAATCTAAAGTGAACTGTAATGCAATCTAGCTAGCGTAACTTGAGAGAGTGCGTCTAGTAAATTATCATAATTACTTGAGAGAGATTTATGGTAGATAGAGTGTTCATGATTGATAGAGACAACTAATCAAATTATAAGAAGTATCCGAGAAGGAAGTTCACCGACGAGGGAAACCATAACTTTAGACCTTTATTACAATTGTTTACACCTTATTATAGTTAATCTTTAATTTTAATATTTTCATTCAGTTGTAGTAGTTTAAACAACACAAAGTGACAATTTAGTATTCTTACAGCTTGCTTGATACGTTAACTTCATGTGGGGTCAACTCTGGGCTTAATACCCCAGATTATATTTGCAACGCCCATTTAGTCTTTTATTAGACATAGTTGAGCATGATCAATGATCAAAATGATAAGGAGGTTATGGTATGGGTTATTTTTGTCGTTTGATAGTCATGTGTTATGTTTTGAAGTCAAGTGAGTTATGGAACAAAAGTTGGCAAAGGTCATCACAAGTTTATTTATAAATATGCTGAATATTAGGTCAAATGTATCTGATCATTTCTCCTGATTTACATGGAATTAGTGGGATGATATACTTACCAAATTGAATATCTATGAGTCTAGTTTCCAACGGATTAAACCGTTCATTGATATGACATTTGAATAGAGAGATATTCACGTTTTCGCGAGACTGGCGCAGGCTGGTGGGTGATAAGTAAGTGCATCACCTACTTGCCTAAAGGAGAAGCCTCAATTAAAAGCTCCAAGGTCGGCCAAAGAGCCCTTTTAAGGGATGATTTCCTTCAGATATTGCACCCATAATAGATACAAAAATCAGATGTACACCCCAACAAAAGTCTCCCAAAACTTCAACTCAAAACCCTAAATAATTTTCTCTTTTTTTCAAGTTCTAGTTGGAGAAAAACTAAAGGGCTGAAGAATCAAGATAGAAGCTGAGATATTCACCAAATATGGTAAGTATACTGCCCTTTTCATCCATTTTTTTTGTTGTTAAAGTAGATAAATTCATTTAATAATTGTAAGAACTAATGGGACGGTGATCAGAAGCCGTGAGTTCGAGTCGTTCAACTTGTAATGGACTGTTTTGTGGGCTGTTTCATGTTCCTGTTGGGTTATCTCTTTTGCTTCTAATTTTATGGAGTTTTTGAGAAAAAAAGGTGTGGACAAATACCAAATAATGGCAGGGTGGTTGCTGATATTTCATCGTTACATTTTTGGGTTGTTTGACACTACTGCAGTGGTCGTTTTGTGTACGAATAAATTGGGGTGTGTTGAGCTGTTTTGTAGTATTTTATGATGTATATAAGGCTGTAAAATGATGTATTTATGTTTTCGTTGTTGTTGTTGTGTTTTTGTGTTTTTGGTATTATCTTGAATTTGGAGGAAATAAGGATTAAGGGGAGATGATGCCCGTTTTAATACAAAATAAGCGTGTCGTTAATTCGTTATGGGATAGTTGTACCTTTCGTAACTTAATGATAGTATCATTATCATTGTTGTAGATTAAGGTGAGAAGAGGAGAGTTTAACTTGATGATTGGTAATATTGTGATAATGTATGTTAAGGCTAAACCTTTCTTTCATTTTGGCATGATTTAGTAACTACATGTGTTTGATAACGAGACATAAAGAGAAGTTCATATTCCTAGATTTATGTACATTTTCCTACTCTCATAAGTTACAACATTCTCCCTTATTGCGACTTTATATTCAATTTAGTTTTGTCTTATGTCATCCAAGGAAGCAAAGATTCTATATATATATATATATATATATATATATATATATATATATATATATATATATATATATATATATATATATATATATATATACACACAGTATTGCAGTATTTTCACCACCATCGAGCTATAATCGATGGGCAAGCCCCTATTGGGAAACCTCTTATCAGATGGTGAGTTATATACCGAGCCTACTGTAGCCGAGCACCTACGAGGGAGCCCAGAATGGCCGAGATACAGAGCCTAGTATGGCTGAGCGCCTATGAGCGATCCTACTATGACAGAGCAGTTACACATACCGAGCCTTATAAGACCGGACAACTATTTTACTTACTATATTGAGAGAGTTGAGTCAGTATCAGCAGGTAATCATATCTTCAGATTATCTTTGACTCCCAGCTACTTTCAGTTATTATATTATCAGTTCAGTTTCAACTTTCATTTATTTTGTTTCCTTACATACTCGGTACATTATTTCATATTGACGTCCCTTTTGCCGGGGATGCTGCATAACATTCATGCAGGTCCCATTGATAGTTGGACAAACCCTCATAGCAGACAGAGTCAAACATCAGCTTGGTTGGTAAGCCCCACTTCCTGGAGTTACCGGTTCTAGACCTTGGAGTCCATTTTTATATATACAGATTTGATGGGTAGGTCGAGGCCCTGTCTCGACCATGGTACAATTCAGTTATCTCTAGAGGCTTGTAGACGAGTCCTGCATATTTTGTATAATAGTAGATGTTCATGGCGTCTTCGTCGGCCTGCACAATTATATATATCAGCTTTTGGGTATGTTTGCCCCTCATATGAGAGAGACTTTATTTTCAAATGATTCAGAATACAGCCTTATTGGCCTAAGTTAAGGGTTACCCCTCCATAGTTCACAGTTACAGAGTGGTACGCTCGGGCCGATTATGGCACCGGGTGCCGGCCACGCCTCTTCAGGTTTGGGGCGTGACAAACTTGGTATCAGAGCAGTTTTGTCCTAGAGAGTCTACAAGCAGTGTCTAGTAGAGCCTTGTTTTTAGATATTTATTGCACCACATTATATAAACAGGAAGGTACAAGGCATATAGGACTTTGTTACCCCTCTTTCAAATCAAAATCGTGCTATAGAGCTGAGTCATTAGAGTTCGAGTCAAGACTTATGTTTGCTAATGATATAGAGATGCTTTCAATTTGAAAATTACAGCTAGCCAGAGGGCTAATACATCAGCAGGTAAGGGCATTTGTAGAGAGAGGATTCTTAGTGATGTGGCCCTATTGAGGCCTGTTGAGGCATGTTGAGGCTTGTTGAGGCCATAGATCGTGCATACCTGATGGTGCACTCTGGAATAGTACAGTCAGATATGAATACAAGAACGTTCCGAAATATTAGAAGACATGTAGTGGAATCCTGGAAGAGATAAATATTTACCTTAGTATGACTCCCGCTCTTAAAAAAAGGAGAATATTAGACGACCCGAAGATTCAGTAAGATGGAGCAAGGGGAGATAAAATAGAGAATGCTTTTGAAGTTTTTAGAATAAGGTAATAGACAGTGATATTAGCAGGAGAATAAGAAGAGAGTAAATGAAGTATTATGAGTAATATGTGATAAAATGGTGGTAATGGTAAATAATAATATGACAGGATGGCATAGTTTATAGTCAAGTAAAGAAAAATACAAGAGGTGACATGCATTGGGATTATAAAAGAGTATAAGCCATAAAGTCATATCCTCATTTCGATAAAATGAGTTGGCGGTACCAAAGTAATTACCCGAAGGCTAATTTAGACCCCCAGAGTAAGAGAAACCAGCATGGGCTAGTGAACAAGATAAATTGAACATCAACTATGGATCGAATGATGTGATAATAGTCGACATCAAGAGAATTTCAAAGATCGCCCAACAATAATAAAATGGACAGCATAAGAATAACCTTTGAAGGTCTTTCAAGAAGATACTCCGCCAAAGCAATAATTTTGAGCAAAGTTTAGCTTAAGGGACTAAGTGTGCCAGTTACACAAGGTGTCACCCTTGTGCGTAAAGAATTAAGTTATCCCTAGTTGAGAAAGGTTACCGCAAGGCGAATAAGAGTCTGTGAAGACGTGAAAATATGCCAAATATGAACAGGTAAACCATATATAGGTAATCTTCATATCATTAAATTCTAGTACTCCCCTAATGGGGGAAAGGCGGAGTGATATGGTAGTAATTCGGAGTTATGTAATTCAAGTAACTATGGAATAGTAAAGAAAGAAAATGTGAGTGAGAAGGTGACGAGAATAGGTAAGTCCCTGGGATTAAACCCATTGAAAAAATAGAGCCGATGGTTTTCGTAAGTTATAAAAAGCTCAATACATCCTGATAGGCTCTGAACAGTTTTATGACTAGGAGAATTTAGAAAAGATGGAATTCTGCCCTAGTGGTAGAGTAAGGGTGTAATTGTGATTTATAAGTAGATGACATTTAGGATTTTGATTGGGTAATGATTCAACGAAAAGGGATTTCATGAATTGTGCAGGATTAAAATACCCCCACAAGGTGAATCACGTTGGGATGCTATGAAATACAGTTAATGAAGTATTGTATTGTCCCTAGGTGGATCAGGCAAATACTTCAGATGTTCCCCGATGCGACGTGATCCCTAACGATAATGTATTACGTAAGAGATTTCAAGTTATTAGTGGTTGATTATATATCAACATAAGGTAAATTAACAATAGGCGGATAAAAATTCCAAAGTATTAGATGAAATTAGGCTTTCATTCTTAAGATGAACAGTAATGAGGAAGAACTAAAGGACTTAGATTTATACATATAAGATAAGCAGCGAGAGAGTAACCTATAGTTGGGTAGCAAACCTCAATAACAATTAACCGAAGTAAGTGTTATGGTATAGTATAACCTATGTAGATGTAGTAAAGCCATAAGGATAGATATACAAGGCTACGAAACAAGATATATCAATAGTCGTAACTTCGACAAAGTACCGAGCGAAGAACTTCAGTACACCTATATATACCAGGAGGAAAAAATAGTCATAGTTCTGTATATGTTCCCAAAGTGAAGCTTAAATATTGGCTAAAAGCTGGAAGGAAAAGGACAGAAGAGTCTCATGGGCTCACATACAAGGACAAAGTCGTACGGGCTGCATGACATAAGGTCCCAACAATTACAAGATTGGAAGAATTCTGACAACAAGTCGTGGTGTGAGAAAGAGGCCTACAGGATGGGGGGATGGATGCCCTGGCCTTCAGATTTATTCACAGAATAGTTGGCTAGATGGAAAGGGCATCCGTAAAGTATGTGTAAGAACTATAGGTTATGAGACTGATAAGCGCATCAGACAACATTCGAGGACGAATGTTCCAAAAGGGGGAAATATGTTTCACCCTATACCTTTGTACGAAAGAGTATTCGTAAGTCAATTGATGTAAGACCTAAACTGAGATCATCTTTGAAAGTACATAAAGTAAGTTAATCATGTTAACTTGGAGGTTACAAATATTTATGATCATGGACTGCAAGTACCAAGAAGGTTGGAAGGCTTAGAAGCTAAATCAATTGAAGAAAATAAGTTTCATCGAAAGTCGACAAGTTGGGAGTGTTATAACATATATATTGGGGTAAGACTAGGGTGATAAAAATTATAGAGAGGTTATGTGATGAGTTATTTTTGTCGTATGATAGTCATATGTTATGCTTTGAAGTCAAGTGAGTTGTGGAACAAAAGTTGGCAAAGGTCATCACAAGTTACATTTATAAATATGCTGAATATTACGTCAAATGTAGCTGATCATTTCTCCCAATTTACATGGAATTATAGGATGAACTACCTGCCAAATTAAAGATCTGTGAGTCTAGTTTCTAACGGAGTAAACCGTTTATTTATATGACATTGGAATAGAGAGATATTCACATTTATGCGAGACTGGCATAGGCTGATAGGTGACAAGTAGGTGCATCACCTACTTGCCAAAAGGAGAGGCCTCAATTAAAAGCTCCAGGGTCAGCCAAAGAGCCCTTTTAAGGGATGATTTCCTTCATGTATTACACTCATAATAGAGACAAAAATCAGATGTACACCCCAGCAAAATTCTCCCAAAAATTTAACACAAAACCCTAAATAATTTTCTCTGATTTTCAAGTTCTAGTTGGAGAAAAAACAAATGGTTGAACTTGTAGTGGACTATTTTGTGGGCTGTTTCATGTTCCTGTTGTGATGTATCTTTTGCTGATGTTTTTGTGGATTTTTGGAGAATAAATGGTGTGGGAAAATACCACATAATGGCAGGGTGGTTGACTGATCGTTCATCGTTACATTTTTGGGTCGTTTGACACTACTACGGTGGTCATTTTGTGTATGAATAGATTGGGGTGTGTTGGTTTGTTTTGTAGTATTTTATGGTGTATATAAGCTGGAAAATGATGTATATATGTTGTTTTTGTGTTATTGTGTTGTTGTTATTATCTTGAGTTTGGAGGAAGTAAGAATTATAGGAGAGTTGCTTCCCGTTTTAATACAAAATAAGTGTGTCGTTCGTTGTGGGATAGTTGTACATATACCGAGCCTTATAGTTATAGTTGAGCACCTATGAGCGAGCCCAGAATGGCCGAGATACAGAGGCTAGTATGGCCTAGAACCTATGAGAGAGCCTACTATGGCAGAGCAGTTACACATGCTGAGCCTTATAAGGCTGGACAACGATTTTACTTACTATATTGAGAGAGTTGAGTCAGTATCAGCATGTAAGCATATCTTGACGTTATCCTTGACTCCTAGTTACTTTCAGTTATTATATTATTAGTTCAGTTTCATCTTTCAGTTATTTTGTTTCCTTACATACTCGGTTTATTATTTTGTACTGACGTCCCTTTTGCCGCGGATGCTACATTTCATGCCTGTAGGTCCTCATTGATAGTTGGACAGACCATCCTAACAGACAGAGTCAAACATCAACTTGGTTTCTAAGCTCCATTTCGTCGGAGTTACCAGGTCTAGACCTTGGAGTCCACTTTTATATATACAGATTTGATGGCTAGGTCGAGGCCTTGTCCCGACCATGGTACAATTCAGTTATCTTTAGAGGCTTGTAGACGAGTCCTGCATATTTTTTATAATAGTAGATGTTCATGGCGGCAGCATCGGCCTGCACAATTATATATATCAGCTTTTGGGTATGTTTATCCCTCATATGAGAGAGACTTTATTTTTAGATGATTCAGAATATGGCCTTATCAGCCTAAGTTGAGGGTTGCCCCTCCAGAGTTCACAGTTACAGAGTGGTACGCTCGGGCTTAGGATGGCTCCGGGTACCGACCATGCCTCTTCAGGTTTGGGACGTGACAACTTATCTCCTACTCTGGCACAAGTAGTTTCGGGGTAACATAAACCACTAGAGGCTATCAACCCTTCTCAGAGATCTAAGAAATCTTCCAAAATATTCTTCTGAGTGGTTGTATAAAAAAATTTAAAACAATAATATACCTCCATAGTTCTCATCAAAATAGTTCCATAAATTATGTAAAAGAAATTCAATAATTTATACATTAGAAAAATATATACAAGTGATGGGTGCATGAGACATTATTTACGGGACAACATACTATTCTGGAGTTATTAACCATGATAATCATCTAAGATCTTTTCTATAATTCTAATGGATAATGTGAGTCTACTCGTCCCATTCAGACCCCACATCAAATTCCTATACAGTCCAACAAATACTTATGACATAATCTTTGTGAGAAGATAACTTTAGTAAAAGCATTGTCTCTGCTAACTTTGATTCCTTGCTTTTGAATACCTTTGTTTTCTCCAATCCAATGGGTTCAAATCACCAACAAATCTATACATAGTTAATTTAAGAATCAATACTAGAAGTTCTAAGATTTAAAAAATATAGAAACCCTAGGTTTGAATCTTCTCTACTTCAAGTATTCATCATTAATCTATGTTTTGTAGTAGCTTCTAGGAACAAATATTAACCATAAACCTCTCTAACAATTTCGGTTGAAAGTGCTTACAAAACTTACCTCGAATCGTGAAACCCTAGGTTAGTGGAGAGACCTTGTTCTTGAGTTCTTGTTGAGAATCTAGAGATTTTGAGATGGAATATTATTATAATTGATGTTTGGAAGTAGTATGCTAATGCTAATAGCATTGAAAACTCACCTTAGGTCTGGATGACTTGACAATGATAGGGGAGGTTTAAAATTTAAAGAATGAGGCTATTTTCTATCTCCCCGTCCCTTTTATTTCAATTTCATGTCTTCTGCATCACGATCCGCGTCCAGCATCACCCAAAACGCCCCAAATATTTTACTTCTGACTTTGGCGTTTTGATTCGCGCCTGGGGCCCTTAATGCGGCCAAAACGTGGCCCATTTTTTCTAACAGGATAGTTTTCAGTAAAACACTTATAATTTTTTACACGAACATCAAAGATAAATGGTATGAAGTGTTGGAAACTATACTTCAAGGGCTTTCTTTTGATATACATCACAAATCTCAATTCATTATAAATCGATAGATATGATCATTTAAACTTTGGTCATGTTCGGCTAAGGTCATTTCCATTCCTTAAACAACTCCAATGGATTCCAATTTACTCCTCTCCCCTTATAACCATCCATTCAACCTTCTAAACATAATATTTATATATTTTAAGCCTTCATAACTGTCATGACCCAACTTAACTCTCCCAAAAGTGTCGTGACAGCACCTAGTCTTTACGACTAGGTAAGCCTATTATTCCCAANGGGGGGGGGGGGGGGGGGGATATCCCAGAATGCGTTCGTATTCCCAAAGTAAATATGCAGTGATGGGGGATCTCCCGGAATATGTCCATAGTCCCAAAGTATATATGCAGCTCAAGATGACATAACATTTACGAAATAAAATTATACAGTTTACACTAAACACAATCAAGGGAAATAGGGATCTACCTAAGCATGTTTCATAGAATTTCAAATAGACAGTTAAGACACGTATGCCTACTTTCCTAATCTAAATAAGCAATTAGACATAGTAGTGCAGTTCAACAAAGGAAGAAATTTATGATTTTAGAAGGAAAACGGGAATTTTACAAAAATAGCCCGTGTACATACTCGTCACCTCATGTACACGGAGCTCACACATCAAATAATACCAAACATCCTAAGGGGAAGTTCCCCCACACAAGGTTAGGCAATCCAATACCTCGAACAACTCAAATCAACCCGATATCACGCTCTTGCCACAAGTATCCAACTCCGAATGGCTCAAATCTAATCAAATCAATTGCATAATGTAAATAATACTACAAGTAACTACTTTACCTAATAATTCGAAGCTAAGGAATGAAAAATACGAAAAACGCCCAAAATGTCTCCCTGGGCCCACGACTCGAAATCAGGTAAAAGTTAACAATTTTGAACACCCATTCACTCACGAAACCACTCGTCCAAAAATTATCTGATTTTGATGCCTAAAACCCGATCAAAACTCAAAAATTCGATTGGGGAACTTTTACCCCAAATCCCCACCTTCTCACCCAAAATCCTTGATTAAATGAAGAAAATTACAATATATTGATGAAATATACATGAAATAGGGTTAGGAATCGTTACCCACTGGCTTCCTCTTCAAAACCCTTGCAAAGTTGGCTTCTCCCGAGCTCAAAATAAAATTTGGGTGAAAATGAGAAATGGCCCTCGAATCTTCCCTCTTCAACCCAGTGATTTCTGCATCTGCGGTCCCACACCTGCGGAGAACTCATCGCAGATGCGAAGTCCACTTACTTGGGGTGGGACCACATCTGCGAGCACTGGGCCGCATTTGCGCTTCCGCTTCAGCGGACAATCTACCGCACCTGCGAGACCAGCTTGTCAGGACCATCTCTAAATCTGCAAGCTCCCAACCGCACGTGCGAGTCTGCATCTGCGACCTCCCTTCCGCAGGTGCGAAACACCAGAACCAGCAATACCCAGATTTTTCTAAGTCCAAATTTCATTCTGTTAGGCATCCGAGACACACTCGAGGCCCTCTGGGACCTCAACCAAACATACCAACCAGTCCTATAGCACCATGAAAACTTAGACAAGCCTTCAAACCACATCGAACAACATCAAAAATACGAATTAAGCTCGGATTCAAGCCTAAGGAACTTTGAATTTTCAAAATTTTACAAACGACGCCGAAACACATCAAACGTAGTCCGAATGACCTCAAATTTGACACACAGGTCACAAATGACACTACGAACCTACAACTACTTCTGATATTCCATTAGGGAATCGATATCAAAATTTCCACTACCGGCCGAAATCGCCAAAAATCTAACTTTCGCCAATTCAATCCTAAACCCACTACGAACGTCCAAAACACATTCCAGACGCATTTCTAAGTCCAAAATCACTTAACGGATCTAACAAAGTCAACAAAATTCCATTTCGGAACTGTTTTCGTGCAGTTCCAATTGCGGTCCAAATTCTTAGACTTAAACTCACATTTAGGGACTAAGTGTCCCAAAACACTCTGCATTCCACAACCAATCACTCCGGCAAATCCCAATAGCAGAAACAAATATGGGGAAAACAGTTATTAAGGGATCATGTCTCTATCTCTCAAAATAGCCGGCTGAAGCTGTGAAGAGATGAGGGAAACAGCTGCACATATCCTGCTCACTCTCTCAAGTCGCCTCCTCAACCGACTGACCCCTCCACTGGACCTTTACTGAAGCAATATTCTTTGACCCAAGCTTTATGATTTTCCTTTGCAAAATGGATATTGGCTCCTCAACATTAGATAATTCCTTGTCCAACTGGACTGAACCGAAATCCAATACATGACCCGGATTACCGTGATACTTCCGGAGCATAGAAACGTGAAATACCAGATGAACTCCTACTAGGATGTGAGGCAAGGCAAGATCATAAGAAACCTCTCGAACATGCCACAATATCTCAAAAGGACCAATGAACCTCGGGTTCATCTTTCCCTTCTTCCCGAATCTCATGACGCCCTTCATAGGGGATACCCGAAGCAAGACCTGCTCCCCATCCATAAATGCCAAATCACGAATCTTCCGGTCAGCATAACTCTTCTATCTAGACTGGGCTATGCGAAGTCTATCCTGAATCACCTTCACCTTATCCAGGGCATCCTGGACCACATCTATACCCAATAATCGGGCCTAACCTGGCTCAAACCATCCAACTATGGACCGACAGCGCCTACCATGCAAAATCTCATACGGTGACAGCTGGATGATGGACCGATAACTGTTATTGTAGGCAAACTCTGCAAGTGGCAATAAATGGTCCCATGACCCTCCGCACTCCATCACACAAGTACGGAGCATATCCTAAAGAATCTGAATCGTGCATTCGGACTGCCCATCCGTCTGAGGGCGAAAGGCTACACTTAGCTCTACCCTTGTACCTAACTCCTGCTGTACGGCTCTCCAAAACCGTGATGAGAACTATGTACCTATGTATGAAATGATGGATACTAGGATACGGTGAAGGCGGACGATCTCTCTGATATAAATCTCAGCCAATCTCTCTGAAGAATAAGTAATCAACACTAGGAAATGAGCTGACTTGGTCAGCCGATCGACAATCACCCAAATAGCATCAAACTTTCTCAAAGTCCATGGAATTCCAACTACAAATTCCATGGTGATCCGCTACCACTTCCACTATGGGATCCCTAACCTCTGAAGCAATCCACCCGGTCTCTGATTATATTTAACCTGCTGACAGTTGAGACACTTGGCCACAAACCCAACTATATCCTTTTTCATCCTCCTCCACGAATAGTGTGGTCTCAAATCCTGGTACATCTTCGCGCCACCCGGATGAATGGAGTACCGCGAGCTGTGGGCCTCCTCAAGAATCAACTCCCGAAGCCCATATACATTGGGCACACATATCCGGCCCTGCATCCTCATCACCGATAGTCACATCCCTAGCATCACCTCGCTGAACCCTATCCTGAAGAACTATAAGGTGGGGATCATCATACTGGAGCTCCCTGATACGATCATAAAGAGAAGACCGAGCAACCACAAAAGATAATACCCGGCTAGGCTCTGAAATATCCAATTTCACAAACTGACTGGCTAAGGCCTGAACATCCAATGCTAAGGTCCTTTCAGCTGCCGGAAGATATGCCAAACTATCCAAACACTCCGCCCGGCGACTCAAGGCATCGAACACTACATTGGCCTTCCCCGAGTTGTACAATATAGTGATATCATAGCCCTTAAGTAGCTCCAACCACCTCCGCCGACACAAATTAAGGTCCCTTTTCTTTAACAGGTGCTGCAAACTCCGGTGATCAGTGTAGATCTCACAAGGAACACCATAGAATAATGATGCCATATCTTTAAGGCGTAAAGAATGGTTGTTAACTCAAGATCATGGACATGATAATTCTTATCATGCACCTTCAACTGTCTGCATGCGTAGGCAATCACCCTACCGTCCTGCATCAATACCGCTCCAAGGACAATCCTTGAGGCATCACAACATATAGTGTAAAACCCCGAACCTGTAGGCAACACTAATATTGGGGCTTTAGTCAAAGTTGTCTTGAGCTTCTGAAAGCTCTCCTTGCACTCCTTGATCCACCTGAACATAGCACCCTTCTGGGTCAGCCCGGTCATAGGTGCTGCAATAGATGAAAATCCCTCTACAAAGCGACGGTAGTACCCCTCCAAACCAAGGAAACTGCAGATCTCCGTAGCTAATGACGGTCTAGGCCAACTCTTCACTGCCTCCACCTTCTTCGGATCTACCTTGATCCAATTACAAGACACCATATGGACCAAGAATACCACTGAATTAAGCAAGAATTCACATTTAGACATTTTGAATACAATCTCTTCTCCCTCAAAGTCTGAAGCACGATCCTCAGGTGCTGCTCATGATCTTCACGAGACCAGGAATATACTCGAATGTCACTAATAAATACAATGATGAAATAATAAAGATAAGGCAGGAACACACTGTGCAGTGAATGCATAAAGGTTGCTGGGGCATTAGTCAGCCCAAATGACATGACAAGAAACTCATAATGACCATATCTGGTCCTGAAAGCAGTCTTTGGGATAACCGGCTCCCAAATCTTCAACTGATGATAGCCAGAATGCAAGTCAATCGTGGGAAAGCCCTGGCACCCTATAACTGATCAAATAAATCATTGATGCGAGGCAAAGGATACATGTTCTTCACTGTAACCTTGTTCAACTATCAATAGTCAATACATATACACATAGAACTGTCCTTTTTCTTCACAAACAAGACCGGAGCACCCCCAAGGTAATACATTAGGCCTCATGAAACCCTTATCAATCAACTCCTGCAACTGCTCCTTCAACTTAGGAGGAATCATAAGGTAAGGAGGAATAGATATGGGCTAAGTGCCCGATAAGAAACCAATGCCGAAATCAGTATCTCTATCGAGAGGCATGCCCGGAAGATCAACTGGAAATATATCAGGGAAGTCCCTTACTACTGGAACTGACTCAACTATAGGGGTATCAATACTGACATCTCTTACATAGGCCAAATACGCATCGCACCCCTTTCAACCATTCGCTGAGCCTTAAGAAATGAAATGACCCTGCAGGGAGTATACTCTAAGGTACCCCTCCACTCTAATCGCGATAAGCCTGGCATAGCCAGCGTCACGGTGTTAGCGTGACAATCAAGAATAGCATAATGGGGAGACAACCAGTCCATGCCCAAGATAACATCAAAATATACCATACTAAGTAATAACAAATCGACTCTCGTCTCAAAATCACTAAGAGCAATCAAACATGACCAATATACGCGGTCCACAACAAGAGAATCTCCCACAAGAGTAGATACATAAACGGGGAAACTCAAAGATTCTCGAGATATCCCCAAATGTGGAGAAAAATAAGAAGAGAAATATGAATACGTAGAGTCTGGGTCAAATAATACTGATGCATCCCTATGAAAGACATGGATGATATATGTGATGATCGAATATGAAGCGACGACCTTTGAATGGGCCGAAAAGGCATAGTACCTGGCCTGGCTTCCCCCTCTAGGGTGACCTCGACCTCCCCGACCTCCACCTTGAGCTTCCTGGGAAGGTGGGTGGCAGCTGGGGATGGAAGAATGGACGGAGGACCTGATGGAACACATAGAGGCTAATAATTCTGTGGAGGTGCACCCCTCCTGGCTCATTGGAATCTCTAACCATGTGAAGACTGTCACTACACTCAAAAAAATCCTTCAGAGGATGCGGCGGCTGAGACTGACTCAGACCTAGCCTGCTGAACTAGCCGATGATAGCACCTCGAGCAGGAGGCATACTGGATATTGGCGGTGCATAATAGGGCTCCTGAGGTCTAGGAGGGGCTGGAATACCGCTGGCTGCAGAAAGAGCTGAATGAGTAGGGGACTCACAAGACCTCTACCATAGTGTGCTGATTGTGCATGAACTCCTGAATAATGACTAGTTTCTCGAGACCTCTTGGCCTCTCTCTCCTCTATGTCTCGGGGAAACATGCCCTCCACTCTCTCGGCAATACTCACTTCCTGCTGATAAGTGATATGCATCTCCAACTCCCTGGCCATACTTGTCTGAATACTTGGGTGGAGTCCCTCAATGAAGCCACGAACCCTCTCTTAGACCGTAGCAACCAAAGCCGGCGCATGTCAAGCTAACTCACTGAAATGGACTGCATACTCCGACATAGTCATAGCACCCAGGCGCAGCTGCTCAAATTTTGCACGCCAAGCATCCCTGAGGATCTGAGGGACATACTCACGCAAGAACATCTCTGAAAACTGAGTCTAAGTGAGTGAGGATTCCTCGTCTGGACTACTCAGCTCATAGGCAGGCCACCACTGATATGTCGCTCCCCTCAGCTGAAAAGTGGTGAAAGAGACCTCACTCGTCTCCACAATGCCCATAGTGCGGAGAATATGATGACACTCCTCAAGAAAACCTAGAGAATCATTTGAAGCTAGTCCACTGAAAGTAGGTGGGTGGTACTTCTTGTACGTCTCAAGTCTGAGTTGCTTTAACTCAGAAGCAGCTACCCTGGTCTCATGGTGAACCGGAGCCACTAGGGGCATAGGAATAAACTCTGGGGCCTGATCAACCTATAGCCTCTGCTCAGGAGTGCGGGCTACGGGAGTCTGTGCCCCTCCCCCATCCTAAGATGTATCGGGAGCTATCGGAAGTAGTCCATCCTTAGCTAAAGTGCTGAACATGCTCATGAACTGAGCCAAAGTCTCTTGAAGGGCTGGAGCAGTAATAGGAATCTCCGGTGTCGGCCCTCCAGCTGGAAATCAAAGAAGTACAATTGTTCTTAACAGTTACACAACCTTCCAAAGATAAGTCTGGATGTCTCCGCACCGATCCGTGAGACTCTAATAGAGTGGCTTGTGACTCACGACTCCTATAAAGCTAGGGCTCTGATACCAATTTGTCACGACCCAATATAACCCTCCAAAAATTTTCATGATGGCATCTAGTCTGTACGACTAGGTAAGCCTGTTATTGAGGAAAAATTTAAAGAAATCATAACGATCAAGGATAAACAGTATAATTTAAATAACAAGGGCATGAGTACACCACAATGGTACCCAGTAAATGCCAAGCCTACCCTCAGTCGGATAGTTATGAGGTCAGATCAGGGCCCTACCAAAGTAAAATATAAAGATTAAAACAGTAAAAGAAATGAATAAATTTTATGGTAAAACAGTTAAAGAAATTCATAAAATCAACAGTTAAGGGAGCCTTCGGCTAAGAACTAAGGTAAACACAACAGGGAATCTACCGGGATACCGTCCCGTAGTTCCGAAATTATTATGCAGTATAGAGGGATCTCCCGGAATACGTCTGTAGTCCTAAAATAAATATGCAGTGCTGGGGGGATCTCCCAGAATATGTCCATAGTCCCAAAGTAAATATGTAATGCTGGGGGACCTCCCGGAATACGTCTGTAGTCCCAAAGTAAATATGTAATGCTGGGGGACCTCCCGGAATACGTCTGTAGTCCCAAAGTAAATATGCATCTCAAGATGACATGACAATTACGACATCAAATGATATTGTTTAGACTAAACACAATCAAGAGAAATAGGGATCTACCTAAGCATGTTGCAGAGAATTTCAAATAGGCATTTAAGACAAGTAGGCCTACTTTCCTAATCCAAACTAATCAATTAGACATAGTAGTGCAACTCAACAAAGGAACACAATTTATGATTTTAGAATGAAAACGGGATTTTTACAACAATAGCCCGTGTACGTACTCGTCACCTCATGTACACGGTGCTTACACATCAAATAATACCAAACATCCTATGGGGAAGTTTCCCCACACAAGGTTAGGCAAGCCACTTACCTCGAACCGCTCAAATCAACTCGATATCACGCTCTTGCCACGAGTATCCAACTTTGAATGGCCCAAATCTAATCAAATCAATTAAAGTAAATAAGACTGCAAGTAACTACTTTAGCTAATGAATTCGAAGCTAAGGAATGAAAATAGGAAAACGCCCAAAAAGTATCCCCGGGCCCATGATTCAGAATCGGGTAAAAGTTACCAATTTAGAACACCCCTTCACTCACGAGACCACTCATCCAAAAATTATCTAATTCCGACGCCTAAAACCCGATCAAAACTCAAAAATTCTATTGGGGAACTTTACCCCCAAATCCCCACTTTCTTACCCAAAATCCTTGATTAAATGAAGAAAATTACAATAGATTGATGAAATATACACGAAATAGCGTTAGGAATCATTAGGAATCATTAACCGCACTTGCGAGCCCAGCTAGTCAGACCCATCTCCGCATCTGCGAGCTCCCGACTGCACATGCGAGGTTGCACCAGTGGCCTCCCTTCCGCAGGTGCGAAACACCAGAACCCGCAAAACTCAGATTTTTCTAAGTCAAAACTTCATTCCGTTGGGAATCCTAAACACACCTGAGGCCTCCCGAGACCTCTACCAAACACCAACCAGTCGTATAGCACCATGAAAACTTAGTCGAGCCTTTAAACCACATCAAATAACATCAAAAACATGAATTAAGCTCGAATTCAAGCCTAAGGAACTTTGAATTTTCCAAATTCTACAAATGACGTCGAAACACATCAAACCTAGTCCGCATGACCTCAAATTTCACACACAGGTCACAAATGACACTACGAACCTACAACAACTTCTGGAATTCCTTTCTGGCATCAATATAAAAATTTCCACTACCGGCCGAAATCGCCAAAAATCCAACTTTCGCCAATTCAAGCCTAGACCCACTACGGACCTCCAAATCACATTCCAGACACGCTCATAAGTCCAAAATCACTCAACAGAGCTAACGGAGTCGACGAAATTCCATTCCGGAACCGTTTTCGTGAAGTTCTGATTGCGGTCCAAATTCTAAGACTTAAACTCACATTTAGGGACTAAGTGTCCCAAAACACTCTGCATTCCACGGCCAATTACTCCAGCAAATACCAATAGCAGAAAAAAATATGGGGAAAACAGTTATTAAGGGAGTCAGGGCTCTATCTCTCAAAATGATCGGGCGGGTCATTACAATCTATTTTCATATATCTTTGTTTCCAACTTAGAATTTGAGCGATAACATAATACTTAGAAAAAGTTTTCCAGGGCTTTACAAAAATTGCCTCAAGGAAAAGCTCAAACAGAAAGATGGTGAAAAATGGGTGAAATCCTGATTTTTAGAAGTTTTTATGACTGGGCGTCAGGTATTCATCGCGTTCGCGAGACACCTGACGCGTTCGTGAAGGGAACCATCCAGTTGGCTTACGCGATCGCGAAATACTCTACATGTTCGTGTAGGCTTATCCCACCTTTCCTCCATGTTCACAAGCTTGGCCTCGCTTTCGCGTAGAGTAATGATGTTCCCTTGCCCCTACCTCTCTAGCACTACTGCTCCTCGTTCACAACTAAAGCCTCACGTTCGCATTGAGTAAAATCCACCCCTAGCCCCAACTACTCTTCTTGATCGCGAGAGTATCTTCGTGGTCATGAAGAAGCATGCACCTGAAACCAGCAGAAGTCAAGAAAACCCGAAATTTCTAAGTTCAAATCATCCGTAGCCTATTTGAAACTCACCCGAGCCCTCGGGCTCCAACCCAAACATGCACACAAGTCCAAAAATATCATACGAACTCGCTCATGCGATCAAAACACCAAAATAACACCTAGAACTACGAATCGGACATCAAAATGAATAAAATCTTCAAAGAAAACTTGAAAACTTTCATTTTAACAATCGGACTTCCGAATCACATCAAATAAGTTCCTTTTTGCACCAAATTTTGCACCAGGCTCCGTAATCGAAATTCGAACCCAGTAGCAATAAAGACAAACTACGGTCAAACATGGAATTTTTTTAAACAATTAAACTTCTACTTTTCAACAAATGGAGATAATTCAAGTCAGGGACTTCCGAATTCGATTTTGGACATACGCCCAAGTCTCAAATCACGATACGGACCCACCGAGACCGTCAAAATACTGATCCAGGTCTGTTTGCTCAAAACGTTGACCGAAGTCAACTCAAATGAGTTTTAAATCATGATTTGACATTTTTATTAATTTTTCACATGAAAATCTTTCGAGAAAAGACACAGATTATGCACGCAAATCGAGAAAGGCTAAACAAAGTTGTTTAAGGTTTCGAAATACAGAATCGAGAGTTAAAACTATAATGACCTATCGGGTCATCACATCACTATTCTACCGAGGTTAGGATTGGAACTTACTATGTGTCATTGTGGTGTACTCAAACTACGCTTCTGCACATCTTTTTGTGCATATCGAGGTACATCCTAACAGTCCAGGCATCCGTGATTTAAGTTTGAGCGTGGAGACTTTAAGGTGTACCTACCACCGTCCGCAAGCCTCAGAGTCCCCCTCTATCACTTTTATATTTTCCTTCTTTACTAGACACAATTGTATATGAATGATTTTGGTATTGTCATGGCGCTTGTAACTTGTACTACGTCGGGTTTTGGACTATTGTGTACACACTGAGCTGTATAGATTTCTCTTTATATACGTTGTTGAGTTTGAGATTTTTAAATTATTATTTCAGTTGTTCTGCATGTTTGTTAAGTGGGTCTTGAGAAATTACAAATTTAAGTGGGGTCCATGGAGCATTATAGCCTTCAACTTTGCTTGACGTGTAAATGGAAAGTTTAATGGAGTCTAGTTTCAGCAAACTCACACGTGTTCCTGAGACATTAAGTGCCATGGTTAATTTATCAAAGTATTTTATGGAATAAATTTCAATGTTTTGTTGTTTTTTTGGTCAATTTACTCTTACCGGAAGCTCCTCCATTCCCTCTTATTAATATAGTCAAACCTCCCTATAACAACATTATTTGTTCCGATATTTTTTGGTTTTTATAGTGAATGACTGTTATATACTTATAAAATCATTTTACATTAAAATGCTTTTTTGCCGCAAAAACTAATTTTTTAATGTTACATATAAAAGATAAGAAAATTATTCAAATTTAAATACTCAAAATATATGCATATTTCATTAATTAAATGCTAAAGAAATTTAATACATTATTAATAAATCTATAACTAAATATACAAAAATTTAAACTCTAAGACACACGTTTTAAAGCTAATTTAGTTAAATTCTTTCAAGATTGATGGAAGAACTCTATAATTGGAGCTTGTTTTATAGATTTCGGTATGTTAGTTGTGCTAACACTTGGCAAAGATTTGTTTCGTAAATTTTCATCGATTCATTATTTTACTATCTTTTGGCATTTGTCATGTTTAAAATATATTATGTGTATCTTCAAATAAAAAAAAATGATATCTATAAATAGTAAGTACTTTTCCATAGTGAAACTTTATTAGTTTTCTGAAGCTACCATCCATTTAGGAAAAAAAACAAAGAAAGAAAAAATAATGTAGGTTGTAGATTCAACATTAGAAAAGTGTCCGCTGCTATCATAATAAAATGATATATTTTTATTAAAGATTGTGCATTAAAATCTTAAAATATTTGATCAAAATCTTTAGAATTATTATTAGAAATAATTTAAGAGAATTTACATGGCTTTTATAGAGAGGTAATTTTACAAATATTGGCATAAAAATGGCTATTGATGTTATAGGTGAGGAGCTGTTATAGAGAGATGAAATATAACATAAAAAACCGATTCTGAGAAAAACTAGGCTTTTATAATGAATGAGTATTAATGAATGACTATTAATAGTATATTTTTTTTGTAAAAAGATAGATCTAAGTTTTAGAAACCAAAACAGAAAATGTTTACGAAGAACGTTTGTGCTCGACAAAAAAAACTAGGGTGTCTGTCGGAACCAAAACCGAAAATTTTCCGATTTTTCTTCACAATAATCCAGAAAATTTAATTTTTTTTTATTTAAACCTTTTTTAATGTTATGACTTAGATATTCTTAATCTTATCAATCTTTGCGGAGTATTTTGATACCTCTCATTATGTTAACTTATTGATAGTAGATATATTTTTATTGATATATATTTGGTTCTTTGAATAAAAAATGAGATGTGAAAATAATATAAAACTGTGCTTAGTTTTATACTAGATATATTTAGATAAATATTTACTTTTGGTTTTAACCTTGAACTATGGAGAAACACCTTAGAAAGCAACAATTTTAGGATAAATAGAAGTAAGACTGAATATATACACCGCAAATTTGGTCTGAATGAGATAAGAAAAATTGATGTGAGATTAGATGGAATTGCGGTGTCAAAGTGCAAAAGATTTAGATATTTAGGCTCGTTTATTCAAGAGAGTTGAATGATAGATGAAGATATTATTCATATGATTAAACCATGATGGTTGAAGTAGAGAAGTGCTACCGGGGTGTTATGCGATAGAAGAATACCTACCAAGTGAAACATAAGTTTTATAAACAACTATAAGACTGACAATGTATTATAATACTGAATGTTGCGCCGCTAAAGTTCAACGTATTTACAAGATTAGTGCTGCAGAGATGTTGATGCTAAGATAGATATGCGGTTATACAAGATTAGCTAAGATTAGAAAGACCATAGTCGCCACAAGGTGCAAGTTGCATTGAGGATAAAATAAGAGAAGATCACTTGAGATGGTTTGATCATATCCTGTGTCGGACAATGGGTGCACTTGCTCATAGATATGAAACTATGGTGAGTAAACGTGTTGAAAAGGGAGGAGGCATAACCTTAAATAACATGGAAAGAAGTTATCTCCAAATACCTACAAATCCTTGGAATCAACCAGAAGTGTGGTGTTAGCTACGGGTTTGAAAGAACCCAATAGCTTTTTCTTAGACCATATATTTGTATTAGAAATTAATTAAGATATAAAAATACTAATTGCGAACCTATAACTAACACGAGCTATGATTTTTGTGGCAAGTTCAGAACCCACAAACCTTAAATTAATCTTGTTGCTTAGTTAAAAATAGGACACATTAACTAATAAAAAATCCATATAGGTTGTATCTACTAATGCTGAATAGGTATTAGGCTTGTCAGAGACTTCTATTATTGTCGGTATTTACCCGTAAAATAGTACAGTTGAATTTGTAAAGTGGTTTATAGACAAGCGAAATAATTTGATCCGAAAATAATAAATTAATCAAATAGAATGTAAGACTTAACTTTGAAATCGAGATAAAACAGAAAAAGCTTGGTTCCGAGAGCAAGGCTTCTGAAGACAGCGATAAGAATAACGAAGACTGAAAATAAAGTATTATTGAGCTTAGAATAATGTGTAGCATAAGCTTATCTAATATTTGTGTCTTACAGTGGCTGTTGAAGTCATTATTTATGCCTACAATTAGGGGGCAAGGTCCTAGGATCAAGCCCTCTTAAATGACAATTATGAGGGACATTGATGAATGTGTAATGGCAGACTATGAATGCCAAAATTCTCTTTAACTAATTGTGTATTTAATACTGAGAAATATTTTTCGTTGAATGCCATCGGGAGGAAAATATTTGTTTGACCTCGTAAGAACTATTTCCTTCGAGGCCTGTCCGGTGCCAGCCGAAGTTGTTGTCCTCGGTCTTGGTTTCCACTTCCTTCATTTTTCATCCGTCTCTAGTTCCATGTGTCGCTCTATTATTTGAGTATTTAATATGAACTGATTTTACCATATACAAATAGTCCCCCTTCTTTCCGGTAACACATCTTTGTGTCATCGGGAGGTTGGTGAAGATAACTTTCTTGGCGGGAAATTTTTTGATCACTTCTGAAAAGTTTCTGACGCTTGATTAGACGCACGTCTCTCCGCATGTAATGCCCCGAACATGCGTCACTTTATGATTCAGCAATATTTTTGCCGGTTCTCGAGATAATCATGACACAATTTAGCCACCTATTTTCTTTACTTATACGCCTCATTCTTCTTCTCTTATACTTCACATTTCATCAAAGTCTCTCAACTTTTTTGTATTCAACTCTTTCTTGCTTTCACTCTTTTTTAATCTTTTTCTTCTTCAAAGAGCTCTTGTTACCTTCTACTAACCATGGTTTTCTCTTCCAAGAACTCAAGTTCTCTTAATAACAAAGAAACCACCGATAATGATGCCCCTCCTACAGTGAGCACCATCATTTCCGCAAGGCTCAACATAGCCAAGGACTTCGAAGAGTAGTTTTTTCTACATGATCTCATACATGGGCTGTTACGTGTACCCCTCTTTGATTCGTCCTTATGGCATTCCTACTGTGAAGGAGGATTGTGATTTCCATGAACTGAACATCATCGCTCCAGAACGGGTGGAGCGAGTAACCTTACCTAAGAAGGACTTTACGTAAGTTTACACATACCCCTTCACTTTCGGCCCATTCTCATTGAGTGGGGGACTTGACCCCGTGATCTTAGAGTTTTACCACCGGTATAAAGTCTGCATGACACAAGTAGGCCCTTCTGTGTGGCGAATGATAGCATGTCTACGACGACTGTGCCAAGAGACGAAGGAAGAGCTCACCTTGGCTCGCATGATGAACATCTACTCCCCCACGATTTTTTGTGGGGGAGTAATAAACTTTAGCAAATGTGGCCATCATGCTTTGTTCACCAACATGGATGATGATAATGACCGCGGATGGATGGAGCGGTTCGTTGTTATTGCCATCAGCGATATCATCCCGCCTACAACTCCATCTTTCCCTGAGTTATAGACTCATACAAGTAAGTTCAACGTCTGTATTCTCTATGAAAATGTTGTTTTGCATTGATATTAATAATTCTCTTTTCATTATTTCAGCAACTCGATGGACACCACAAAGGGTTGAAGGCTTGAACTAGTGGGTTCAAAAAATTTGGGACATAACCTGGCCTGAGACCTGCCGCTGGAAAGAACATGCCCCCAAATACGGGTGGAAGGTCAAAAATCATGGTAAGTTGATTTGCGAAATTAATCTCATATTTATTTTATTTTTTCGTATAGGAAAATTGGCTAACTTCTTTTTGATTTTAGATCATCCGCAGGGCTCTGTTACCGTCCCTGAGGAGGATGCTTTGGTTGATCCTGCAGAGGCTGCGATGTAACTAAAGGTGGACTTCACCCGAACAAGCGCCAACAAATCAGCTTCTAGTGCAAGCACTTCCTCTTGGAATCCTGACTAGAGAGCAAGGAACCACAAAGGCGGCAATTCTCCTCGACCAAGGGCAAAAATAAAAAGGTGATGAATTTCGCGTCCGATCCAGTCGTAGACTCATTGGTGATTGATGATGATGGGGAAGCTAGTGATGAAGGGGCTTCATTACATAAGAGACAACGACCTTCTTCAGCTCAACAAAATGCTCAATCAGAAGAGCTTATAACACTGACTCGGGATAATGCTCAAGCGCTGGGGAGAGTGTGACCTAGTGGAGAATGTCAATTCTTGCTTTCGAGTCCCAGTTGCTGCTCCTAGTACTATGAAGCTGAGTACGGGCCTCTTCCGTCTTCAGTTGATGAGCAACCTATAATCAAAACTGCCTTTGCTGCAGCTGCTTCTCAACCCACAACACCATCAACTTCATCTCTTTCCACGCCGGTCATACCTCTGTCACTAGCACCTGCTACATCATCCCCATCGATCGCAGACACCTGAGAAGAGGATGGCCCTCCTCCTAGTCTCCAGACCATGGGAATTTGGGGCATAATTATTATTCCTCCTCTGCAAATCACAAAGGAGGACGAATGTCTCCCTCTCGATATCTACCGAGTGCCATCTGCTCTCCTGACAGGTGGAACCAATTACCTCAAGCTGCTGGCTTCAAATAAAGACAAGAGGAAAATACATTCCCTTCGGGGGAGTGTATGATAAACAATGCCATGCACAATGCAACAACGATACGATACTTGTTCCTTTTACTATTTTTTCCTCTTGATTTTCTATGACATGATTTTTTTTGAGCTTTTGCTTCGCAATCTAACTTCCTTGCTTCATACGGACTTCACAAGTTGATCCTTGACAAAGAAAAGCTCATTTCCGAGCGGGATCAACCGTTGAGTGAACAATTTCAAGAAGCCAACTTTAAATGGTCTGAGGTCCAAAATGATGTACTTGATGCTGCCGAGCGCAAAGGTGTCTCTACTTAAATATTGAATAATTTGGAGGAAACTTTGAACTCCAAACTTGAAGATGTTGTGGCTGCTGCGGAGAAGCGTGCCCGGATGGAGGAGAAGTATAAGAGGGTCATGGAACACAATAAGTTTCATATCACTACCATCCGTGACCTTTATCTAAGCCTTAGGGCCACGAGATCCGAGTGGGACAGTCTTTCGGCCAAGGTTGATCAGCTTAAATCAGAACTCCAGCGCTAATTGGATTTCCTCATTATTAAGAAAACATATTCTATGTAGAGCATGCAGAGGAACACCTTGGAAGAGGCCAAAGCGGGAGCAATTGATTTTTATGCCAAAATCGCCAAGGCTCGAGAGTTGGAGTCAACTGCTCGAAGGTGCCTCCCGTCTTGGCCAGATGCAACTTACTCTTCTTACTTTAGTTCCAAGTTCTCGGGAATTGAGTAGTGTGATGACCCAAATGGTCATCTCGTATTATAGGACTTTATTCTGCGCTCGCTAGCCTTAAAAATTTTACTTTTATCCCCCTCGATTTGCGCGCATAGTCCGACCAAAATTCCAGAAAGCCTTTATGTGGAAAAATTGAAGAAACAATTATATTTGGCCTTAAAAGGGACTTTTAATTGACTTCGGTCAATATTTTGAGTAAATGGACCCGGACCTGTGTTTTGACGGTCTCGTTGGGTCCGTAGTAAAATATGTGACCAGGGCGTTTGCCTCGAATAAAATTCCGAGGTCCCTAGCTCGAGATATGAATTTTTGACTAAAATTGAATTATAGAAAATCAATGATTTTAAAGAATTTGCCTAATGTTCAACCTTGTTGGTATCAGGCCCGTATTTTGTTTTCGGAGCCCGGTACAGGTCTGTTATGATATTTTTACCTTGTCTGCGAAATTTGGTAAGAATCAGAGCTGATTTGGCATGATTCGGACCTTCGGTTGAGAAAATAGTAATTCGAAGGTGTTCTTGAGAATTTCATTGGCTTTGTGCTAAATCCGTAGTTTTAGCTGTTATTTTGGCGATTTGATCGCACGATCGAGTCCGTATGATGCTTTTAGACTTGTGGGCATGTTTGGTTTGGAGCCTCGAGGGCTCGGGTGAGTTTCAGATTGGCCACAAGTAGTTGAGACTTAGAAAAATTCTAGTGTTTCTGCTGTCTTAGAAAAATTCTAGTGTTTCTACTATCTTAAAAAGTTTTGGTGTTTCTACTGTTATGGTACACATACATTTTGTGCCGTAGGAACGGGGGTGTTACCCTTCGCGAACCCGAAGTATATGGAACCTTGGGGATGGGTCATGTTCGTTTATGCGAACGCTTCTATTGGGTCGCAAACGCGAAGGCCAAGGTGGTACTGCATTTCACGAACACGTTGAAGACTCGCGAACGCAAAGGCCTTATGTTGTTGTGCATCACGATCGCGATAGGTCTTTCGCGAACACGATGAAGACTAGTCCAGTGTTTTCAAAACAGAACAAAAATCGGATTTAGTCCCAAATTCATTTTTAATACTTAGAACTCGATCTAGGGAAATTTTTGAAGAGGGATTTCAACACCAAATCATAGGTTTGCACTTCTTAATTTGTTTTCTTTAATTTCCATCATCATTCATTGAATTCCTAGGCTTAAGTGTTGTTCATCAAGGGTAGAAATTAGGGAATGTGGGGTAATTGGAAATTTTACAAATTTGGGGATTTAGACCTTGATTTGAGGTCAAATTCCAGAACTAATTACATATTCGGGCTCATGTGTGATTGGTAAACGGATTTTCGTCCGAACCTCGAGATTTGACCAAGCAGGCCCGGGGTCGATTTTGGAATTTTTGGGGGAAAACTTAGGAACTCTATAATGGTGCAGTGAAATTGATTTCTTTAGCGGTAATTGATGGTATTAAGCTAATTATGACTAGATACAAGCGGGTTGGAGGTGAATTCTAGAGGAAAAGCGGTACTTGAGCAGTGAGTGGCCTGCGAATCGAGGTAAGTGTTGTGTCTAACCTTTCTTGAGGTATTTGGTATTGTTTCCTATTTGCTATGTGTTGATTGCTGAGTAAAACGTATAAGTGAGGTGATGAGTACCTATGCGTTGTTGTCGAGTCCTAGCATGCGAGTGAGTCTTATTCTTGTGATCACTGTATTCTTTATTCATATTATTCAAGCTTATACTAGATATTCTTTATGTTTTTATTGTTTTTCGTTGCTTGGGTGAGGAAGATTGTAAAGCAAGAAGGGTGATGCCGTGTCATTTCATATTCATTATCATTATCATGTGAGGAAGAGTGTAAAGCATGAAGTGTGATACAGTACCATTTCATATTCATTATCATTATCATGTGAGGAAGATTGTAAAGCACCAAGGGTGATGCCGTGCCATTAATATTTATTATCATTATCATGTGAGGAAGAGTATAAATCCCGAAGGGTAATGCCATGCCATTCATATTCATTATCATCGTTTCTGTCATTTTTTATGGTGAGGATGAGAGTAAAAGCACGAAGGGTGATGCCGTGCACTTTTTTATGCTATGTTTTTAATATTTCTATTGGTGCAAAGTGTGGTGTTGCTGTGTTTCTTTTACTGCTACCATTCTCATGATCTTTTACTCCCCCCTAGCATGTTCTCCCCCTCTCAGTATTGTCAGTGTAGCTTCTATTATTAGTTATTATGCCCGCACATGATTTACCTGCACATGTTTATGTTGTCACCTTGTCATAGCCTCATCACTACTTCGTCGAGGTTAGGCTCGGCACTTACCAGTACATGGGGTCGTTGTACTGATACTTCACTCTGAACTGTTCTGTGTAGATTACAGTACTAGACCGAGTTGATCCCGTGTGGAGTTGCTGAGTTTTATCCCACAGGATACCCAAGGTAGATATGCCGGCGTTCGCAGACCCTGGAGTCCCATTCTAGCTACTTCAGTTTAATGTTTCTTTAATTCGAAAACAGTTGTATTTTTCTTCAACCAGTATTTGTAATAAGTCTTAGAAGTTCGTGAATTGTGACACCAGACTCTGGGTAGTTGTATATGAATATTTGGATTATGATAAACTTCCGCACTTCTTTAATCTGTTATGTTTCAAATTATTGTTATTTAGCAAATTGTTTAAAGAGTTAGTGTATCAAATCTCCGGTGTTGGCTTGCTTGACACAAGTGATGTTAGGCGCCATCATGATCCCGTCGGTGGGAATTTCGGGTCGTGCCAAGGTGGAATTCGAAGAGGATAATGATGACAGCCAAGATCATGAGCCAACGACAAATCCGCCTACTTCTCCTGGTGGCTCCAATACTTCTCTTCCCCCAAGTTCGGGTGATGCAGTTGTTTAGTTTTTTGTTTTTTTTTCTTTTATTATTTTCTTTTCCTACTTTTGTACTCATGCTGCTTGGAACATTTGTTATATAGAACTGCTTTTCGTTTAAGCATTGCGCAATACTTTTTTACATCGAATAATGCAAGGCTTCAGGTGCATTTTTCCCTGATAGCATTTGGGTTCCAGGCATAATCTCTTCCAGAACCAACCCTTTAATGTGAGGGTTTCATAAGAGAGGGCCCTCTTATGTTTACGATGCTCTTGAAGAGGACATCTCCTGTTTATTACGTCACTAGCATTTGAAGTACTTGATTAACTTTCTAATGATTAATAAATCATTTGGACAAGAAATAAAATAAAAATAAAAGGACTTTTTTTTATTTCTTCAATCTTCAAAAGTACATGAGCATTCGTTCTACTGAAAAATGAAATTGCCATTACTTGTGGCTAATTTGTACAACTTGTTTCGATAGGGCTGGTCGTGCAGTCCCTGATCCCGATAATACATTTTTGTTTCTAGATTTCATGGTCTCGATTTCTGTGGCAATCAGGTTGCCGTATTGTCATATTATCCGTCCCAATGTTCAAATGCGAAGAATGAAAATTGGAATACTAGAAGTCTTGCTCCTTTGAAGGTTCCTCTAGTGAATGAATGGATAATCTTTGGTCCAATAGCAAGCTTCATTTCCCTTTAGGAACTTTTCTACCGAGCCAAAGATTATTTAACCACCCCAAATGGCTTATAGTAAAGGGGCACTCATGAACAATCAGATAACTTTTGGTCTGATACCAAGCTTTGTTTCCCATTAAGAACTTTGCTATCGAGCTAAATACTATCTAACCATCCCGTAGTGGTTCGTTGTTCCCGTGACTTGTCATTTAAAGGTCTTATTTACGATGATGGCATTTCCTTCGTAGTATGCTTTCTGTTGCTGCCTCGGTAAAAACCTTGCTAGAAAAAACCAATTGTGACAAAAACTAGACGAAGGGAAAACGAGTGCAGCACATACGTTCAGTATAACCGAAGCCCATCAGCAGTAGTACCGTTAGAGGTGTGCCTCATTCCAATTGCTAGAAAACACCAATTGGGACAAAAACTAGACGAAGGGAAAACGAGTGCAGCACATACGTTCAGTATAGCCGAAGCCCATCAGCAGTAGTACCTTTAGAGGTGTGCCTCATTCCAGCTCATATGATCCTTTCCTGGTGATATCTGAAACCCAGTAGGGGCCTTCCCAAGTTAGACCCAGCTTCGCTGCGTTGAACTCTCAAGTGTTTTGAGTCACTTTGCTTAAAACCAAGTCTTGTATTTTGAAATAACGGAGATTGACTCTTCGATTATAATATCTTTCCATTAGTTGTTTCTAGCCACCATCCTTATGTGTGCCAAGTCTTTGCGTTCGTCAAGCAACTCCAATTTGACTAACAGTACTTCAATATTTGTTTCTTCGTCCGCCTAGAAGTATCTCAAGGAGCTTGTGCTCCGTATATCAGAGAGAAAGGTATTTGTTCTGTGCTTGACTTGGCCGTTGTCCTGTATGCCCATAGCACCCCTGGTGGCTCTTCCGTCCACTTTCCTTTGGCTGCCTCCAATCCCTTTTTGAGGTTTTGAATAATCAGTTAATTTGTCGGTTCCTCTTGGTCATTTGCACTTGGATGGTATGGCGGAGATGTGAGTATTTTGATTTTCAAGTTTTCAAGGAATTTTATGACCTTTGCACCTATGAATTGTGGCCCATTGTCGCAGGCTATCTCCTTTGGTATTCCGAACCTACAAATTATGTTCTCCTACAGGAAAGCAACCACTTCGAGCTCACCGATCTTCTAGTAAGGACCTGCTTCAACCCTCTTAGAGAAGTAATCTGTTAAAATCAAAATAAATCTTACCTTACCGGGAGCTGGCGGCAGCGGACAGATTATGTATATCCCCCATTTCATGAATGTACAAGGCGATAATAGCATATGTAATAGTTCTACCGGTCGGTGTAATAACGACGCGTGGCATTGACACTTGTTGCATTTCTCAACAAACGCCTTAGCGTATTGTTCCATCCGGGACCAGTTGTATCCTGCCCTAACTAACTTTAGAACTAACGGGTCTGTACCCGAGTGATTTCTATTGATTCCTTCATGAACTTTTCTCATGACATAATTAGCCTCCGAGGCTCCTAAATGTCAGTCCAACGGGCCTTGGAACGACTTTCTTTACAACTAACCTCCACAGAAGTCGTAACGGGCCGATTTGGTAGTGAGTGCCCAGGATGCCTTCGGATCTTCGGGCAGTTTGTTGTGGTCAAGATAATATGATTTCATTTCTCCAGTCCCAGACCAAATTGGTCGCATTTACTTCATAATAATAATCCACATCTAATACCGAATACATGAGCTGCATGACCGTACTGGAATCTGATCCCTTTAATTTTATGGATGAGCCCAGATTGGCCAGCGTGTCTATCTCTGAATTTTCTTCTATCAAGATTTGGATGATTGACCATTCCCTGAATTGTGCGAGAAGAGTCTGAAATTTAACCACATATTGTTGCATGCATTTCGCTTTAGTGTCGAAGATCCCGTATACCTGATTTACCACCAGTTGGAAATCATATTTGATTTCAATAACCTTTGAGTCTAGTCTTCGGATCATTTCATGTCCCGCAATCAAAGCCTCATACTCAGCTTCATTGTTAGTAGAGGGAACAATTTTTATGGCCTGTCTCAGGGTTTACCCCGAGGGCATAAATAATACTACCCTGAGACCATAGCCTTTCACGTTAGAATCCCCGTCCATGAACAAGGTCCAGACTCGTAATGTTGTTTTCTACACCGTCACCACTTCTTTGGTGCCCAAAGGCAGTAGTCCAAGACTAAAATCGGCCACGAAGTCATCCAAAACTTGTGATTTTAACGTAGTCCTAGGTTTATACTTGATGTCAAATTCTCTAGTTTTGACTGCATACTTGTCCAGTCGACCTAAAAATTAAGGTTTGTGAAGGATATTCTGCAGGGAAAAAAATTTTCATTGAAAATAAGGCCTAAGATTTCGTGCGGCAACTACGAAAGCTAAGGCCAATTTTTTGAGGTGCGGGTAACGAGTTTCTTCTCCCGTTAATTACTAATATTATAGATAGGAGATTGTGTACCTTGGTCTTCCTAAACTAGAACGACACTTAGTGCTACCTCCAAGACTGCTATGTAAATTAGAAACTGTTTACCTTCCTCCGGTTTCGATAGCAACAGAGGGCTTGATAAATTCCTTCTCAAGTATTTTAGGGCTTGATGGAATTCTGGAGTTTATTCGAAGTTGTTCTTCTTCTTTAGAAGTGAGAAGAAGTGATGGCACTTTTTCAAAGACTGGGAAATGAACCTCCTTAGAGCGGCCGGTCTTCCAGTTAACCTTTGGATTTCTTTAACATTTGACAGCTGATCGAGAATGTCATTGATTGCTTTAATTTTTTTTGGATCGACTTCGATCCCTCTTTGTGACATCAAGAAACCCAAATATTTACTTGAGCTGACTCCGAATGTACACTTTTCGGGTTTAAGCTTCACGTTGTGCTTCCTTAGGATGTCAATAGTCTTTTGGAGGTGTTTCAAATGGTCACATGCGTTCAAAGACTAAACCAGCATATCATCAATGTAAACTTACATTTTTTTCCTATTTTCATTTCAAATATTTTTCTCACGAGCCTCTGAAAAGTGGCTCTAGCGTGCTTAAGCACGAAAGACATCACATTTTAGCAATATGTGCTAAAGTTCATTATGAACGAAGTCTTTTCCTGATCTTCTGGGTTCATTTTGATCTAGTTATACCCTTAATAGGCATCGAGGAAAATCATCAATTCGTGCCCGGCCATCAAATCAATCATTTGATCAATATCTGGCGATGGGAACGAGTCTTTTGTGCACGCCTTATTCAGATCCTTATAATCTACACACATGCAAAATTTATTATTCTTTTTTGGAACTACTGCTATGTTAGCTAGCCATTTTGGATACTTTACCTCCCGGATTGAACCGATATCAAGCAATATAGTTACCTTTTCTTTGACAAACCTGTTTCTAACCTCGACAATAAGGCGCTTCTTTTGCCTTACCGGAGGGAAAACGAGATCTAGGCATAAACTTGTGCACGACTACGTCTAGAATACATGTCATATCTGCATGCAGACCATGTAAAACAATCAACATTAAATTTAAAAATTTCTATAAATCTTGAACTGAGCTCGGGGTTTAATCCTGTCCTCAAGTGGAACTTTCTCTCTAAGAACTCGAACAATGAGACTTGTTTGAGTTCTTCCGTCGTGGATTTGGTTGCATCCATTTCTTCCGGTACCTGGAAATACCTTTGTACCTGATAGTATTATGATGGCTACTACCTTTTATCGATTTCACTTGGTTCGGGAGGGGGCATCAGTTCCTGTAATTTCTATGCCGCACGTTCCTTACCTTTATTAATGGAAACCGAGATCACATTCATCTCCCTTACTGCCGGTTAATCCCCTATTATTTGCTTAATTACCTCTAGAGTTGGGAATTTCAGAAGTTGACGGTATCTTGATGGCACAACTTTCATCTCATGTAGCCAAGGTCTGCCAAGAATAATGTCGTAGCCCATGTCGCCGGTTACTACTTCAAACAATGTAGTTTTCATGACCTCTTTGACTTTTGTGGACAATAGGATCTCCCATCGGGTTGTCTAAGTTGAACTAGGCGAAGAGCTTCGTGGCCGGAATGATGCTTCCGATTATCTTGGCTTATTCCAGCACTCTCCATTGAATGATATTGGCTGAACTTCTTGGGTCCACAAAAACATGTTTAATTTTAAAATCCAAAACATTGAGAGAAATTACCAGGGCATCATTTTTCGGTAGTAGGAGTCCATCAGCGTCCTCCTCTGTGAAGGTGATATCATCCTCAGTGACTTCTCAAAGTCTCTTACTATGAGCCACATATACCTTTGTCTTTTTTGCTTCCAAAAAGGTTACACAATTAATCTCGTTCCCCCGAAAAATCATGTTGATCGTTAGTCGATGAGGATTTTTCCCTATCTTTAAGGGCTTTATGTTATCCCGGTTGGGGCCGCAGGTATTTTTAACCTGGTCGCTTAAGAATTCTCTATGTTGGCCATTTTTCAACAACTTCGCCACCTCCTTGTGCAGATGTTGGAAGTCCCTAGTCCGGTGGTTGTTAGTCCCATGATACTCACACCATAGATTAGGATCCCTCTGACTTGGATCTGACCTCATCGACATTGGGAACCGTGCTTCCTTAATGTTCCTCATCGCTGATATTAGCTCCACCACACTAACATTGAAATTATACTCCGACAATTTAGGGTAGGTGGAATCTCAGGAGCATGATATCTCTTTGTTCTGCAATGATTTGTTATTCCTTGCCACTGTCACATCTTTTGTCGGTAACGAACATGTCCGCTGATCGGGAACCTTTGCCATGTCCTTCGGCCCTTTCTTAGGGAAAAAACCAGCCCTTATAAAATCGTTACTTGTGTTGAAATCATCCTTCAGCGTCTCCTTGTTCTTTTCTCGATCCGACCCTTGGTTGATGCCGAGAAACCGAGCTAGTCGTCTTCTATTCTTATCTTTGATTCGTAGCTGTTGTGGACATCTTTCCATGTAGTTGTCTGGAAATCGAGCAGGCTTTCTTTATGTTTTTGGGATGTGTCATAGTTCTTCGGGTTCAATCCTTTAGCTGACGATTCACCTGGCATGACCGGTAGCAGCATCCTTTCTTTCTGAAACTTGGTCACGGAATGTTGCATTAATTCAGACTCTCCTTGTGCAATTCTGAATATGTCGGCTTTCTAGCCTATATCTTCCTAGCGCCGGCATGGGCCTTGATGAAAAAATCCACGAGCATCTCAAAGGATTCTATTGAGTGCTCGGGTAGAAGTGAATAGCATGTTAGGGATCTCCCCGTGAGGGTTTCCCCGAACTTCTTCAGTAGGACTGACTCAATCTCATGCGGGGCTAAGTCATTTCCTTCCACCACCTTGTATAGGTGGTGAAGTGCTCCTGAGGATCTAAAGTCCCACTATATTTTGGTACGTCTGGCATGCTGAACAACTTCAGGATTAATTCAGGTATCACACTCAATTTGAAAAGCAACTAGGTGTACTTCGTTGAGTCTGGTGCCTTCAATCCTGGCGAGGAACTCGTAATTTGGTCCATTCGGGATTTTATTTTCCTCATGAACCGCATGAGGTCAGTTTAAAGGGATCATTCCCCCTTTTGTTACCAGATCTGATGTCGTCCCCCGGCCCATCGAAGCTGACCTCACCCCTCGGGGTGTTGTTATCAACCCTTTGCGTTGTTTGATTTGCGGGAGCACCAAGAGGAACTGGACCTCTTCTATTCACGTTGTTTGAAGCACCCGACAATACTTGCCTCAATTCTGTCATGGCCCGGCCTTTCTGTGAGAGATGACCTATGATGGCCTTTTGTTATTCTCTTAGGATCCTCACTATTTCCGCAACATGCTCGTCTTCGGCATCATCCGGATTGCGGGTATCACTGATCGAGTCTTCGTGTTGAGGCGAATTTCCTTGTACCTCAACGTTGTGAGGGTTGTTGACATCGTTATCTGCCATCTTTAACGATATTTTGTTAAAACTCAAAGAATCAAATAGATTAGTAATATATGCAAGGATCAACTCAATTACGCAGCTGTCTAATCCCCACGGTGGGCACCAAAATGTTTACCCGTATAAACAATACAGTTGGATTTGTAACATGATTTATAGACAAGATAATTAATTTGATCCTAAAATGATGAATAAATCAAATAAAATGTAACACTTAGCATTGAAACGAGATAAGAAATCAAGAAGCTTGGTTCCGGGAGCAACTCTTCCGATGACAGCGATAAGAATATCAAAACACCGAAAATAAAGTATTATCGAGCTTAGAACAATGTGTAGCATAAGTTTGTCAAATTTGTGTGTCCTATAATGGCTTTTGAAGTCACTATTTATAGCTACACCTAGGGAGAAAGGTCATAGAATCACGCCTCTGTTTAATGACAGTTATAGGGGCCATTGATGAATGTGTAACGACAGGCTATGAATTCCAACATTCTCTGTAACAGATTGTGTATTTAATACCGAGAAATATTCTTCATTGAATGCCATCGGGTGACAAATATTTGTTTTTCCTTGTTAGCAATATTCTCTTCGGGGCATGTCTGCTGCAAACCGAAGTTGTTGTTCCTGGTCTTGGTTTCTACTTACTTCATTTTCCGTCCGTCTCCGATTTCACATGTCGCGCTATTATTCGAGTATTTAATATGAACCAGTTTCACCCTATGCAATTGTTTTTACTACTAGTTTCTATATACATAGCTTATTTTTGTTATTCTTGGTATGATGTTGACATAATTTAAACTATAATGAAAGTGAAGATTCAAGTAGCTTACCTCAACTTGTTTGAGATAAAGGTATATTAATTATTATTGTTGTTATTTAACCATGGCTTTTCTAAAAGACTTTGGCAGAAGAATTTTAGAGAAAACATCTTTTATCATTTTGATATTTTATCCTTGAATTAATAATCTCAAGATTATTATTCCACAATGAATATGCTAGCTTTATCCATAGTACTATCAGTAATTTCTCTATTAAACACTTAACTTTATTAACCATTGAGTGTGGAATGAAATAATACTAAAGTTGTAAAAATAATTTTGTTTGATGAGGCTACTACAAAATATTTACTCATGAATGGGGTAGGAATTACTTATTCTGGAATAGATTTTCTTTACAAAATATAGGATACAATCATCATATATTTTATTTAGTATTATTATCCCTTGTCCATATGACTAATCGTCCCCTTATTGCTCACATGAATGACGTGTTTGTCACGACCCAAAATTCGCTATAAGCTATGATGGCGCCCAATGTCAACGTTAGGCAAGCCAACATCTAAATATTCATTTTATTTTTTTTAAAATCATGAATCTTATTTAGATAGAGAGGCCAGTTCATTAAAATCAATCGTAGTTTAACTACAATATAATTAAAAATAATAAGTAAAGGTGTATCATTTTAAAATATTTCATAAAAGAATTCTAGAACACTCCCAAAACCGGTTGTCACAAGTGTATGAGCATCTAATAGAAGGTAAATAACAATACAATATTTGTCTGGAATACAAGTTAGACAGGAAAAAGTAAATAATTTGGATGGAGACTCTGTATGCTGTTAGTCACGCCCTTGCACCTAGAAGACCACCAAAAATATATATCTGCAAAATAAGTACAGAAGTGTATCATGAATACGTAAATTAACACATACCCAGTAAGCATCTAGGCTAATCCCGCAGAAGTAGTGACGAGGGGTCGATATCGACACTTACTAGTGGTCCCATAAATCAAGTACACTAGAAAGTAAACAAGTATCAGGCATGGTAAGTAAACAATATAAAAAATATAGGTATATGGTGTGATCCTCCTTTGAAGAGTGAACACAAGCCCTCAATTATCGGTTACCTCCTCAACCAGAGTATATATAGAAAATGGTCCCCACCAGATAGGTCGTCACAACTCAAACCAGGAAAACTTACGGATACACCAGTTTCTTGTCAAATATTAAGCACGATTCTGCCGAGGTGAATGGCACGATCCAATAAGATTTTTTCATGAAGTTGCCGAGGAAAATGGACCGATCCCATCAAAATATTTTATAAAAATGCCGAGGAACGACCCCATCCAATAATAATATGATACATGATACTGCCGAGGAAAACAACCTGATCCCATAAGAATATGATATTGCCAAGGTGAACGACTCGATTCCATGAAGAATATGATACATCCAAGACAAACAACCCGATTCCATAAGAATATGATACTGCCAAGGCGAATGGCCCGATCACATAAGAATGTGGTAAATAATCCTGTCGAGGTGCCCGATCCTATAAGAATGTGGTGCATAATCCAGCCGAGGCGAATGACCCGATCTCATAATAATATGGTTCATAATCTTGCTGAGCAAACAACCCAATCCCACTAGAATGTAGTACATAATCCTGCCAAGGTAGACGACCCGATCCCATTAGAATAAGAAGCTTTAACGGGTACTTCACCCCACTCTTGAATATACGTGTGAATTATGAAATTTAAGGAAGCTTTTCGATGGAAATGCACAATGCGGGAGAAATTCGTAAGGCACGAACAATTATTCCACGACTGATCAATTAGCTCGTCAAATCTCTACAACAATGAGTCCCTCATTTTATGCAATCCTAATCTCAGGTCGTAACGCGAAATAAAGGAATTCAACAGGAAAGCATAAATCAAATAGTACAATTAAAGCATGACGTAAACCTAAGTCTATATGACATAATCATGAATTCTAGAATATGCACGGACACTCGTCACCTCATACATGCGCAGGTCATACAACATGTAATATACAAGAAGAATCACACTTATAGGGTCAATTCCCCCTCACAAGGTTATACATGATACTTACCTCGCTCCGTAGTTCCATAACCGGCTCCAACATCTCTCTAACACCTCAAACCAATGCCCATCGATCCGAAACTAGTCAAACAATCGTGAAAACTAATAAAAATATACTCCAATATCATAATTAATTACTTTATACTACATCTATTTTAATTTATGTGAACCTATTTCCTTTTTAGTCCGTGCCAAAAAGAATGGCCTCTTTTCTTATTTGGAAACAATTTACCTTTATGCATTGATGTATAGCCACACAAAATATATGTGCCTCTTTTTACACCACAAGTTCAAAAGTCTTTTCTCTTTTCTTAAACTCTGTGCCTAGTCAAATGGGTTTACATAAATTGAAACGGAGGGAGTAACAATTCCCAACTCCGCTCGAAAAGTCAAACAGGTCAACCCTCGGGCCCACGTGCCCGGATTTCAAAAATTTTTGAAGATATTTACGCATAATGTTACGAATTGAAATATATGATTTATTCAAAATTCTACGTCCAATTTCGTGGTAAAAATTTAAAATATCAATTTCTATGTTTTCTCTTAAAAACCCCACAATTCCCATAATTTTTTTCATGTATAAATCCGTATATATCTCGTGTATTTAATTCGTAGTAAGTGGGAAATCACTTATCTCGCGTTTCTTGATGAATAACTCCTCAAAACGGATCCCCAAATTTGGCCATCTAAGTGACAAATGAGAGAAATGAGAGCTAAGTCACCATTTAAAAGAGCCCCTTTGCCGGGCGATCTTTGCATCTGCGAAGCAAATGGCCGCTTCTGCAACGTCTCTTCTGCGGAAAAAAGTCCACTTATATGGAAAGCATTGAAGGTCCGTCCCTTTGAACATGTGGGCAAGCTCCCGTTCCTATGACTTCATAGGTGCGACCATCTAACCCTGCATCTCCGCTCCAAGATGCCGTATCTGCGCCATCGCAGATGTGTTTAAAACGTCGCTTCAGCGAACCTTCACCACACAGTCTTTTCCCGCTTCTACAATTAGAGCATGCTTCTGTGACCAAAATTCCGCACCGGCGACATTCCCCTGGCTGGCCCCTCTCCGCTTCTGAGATGATACCATCGCTTATGCGTGTTCATACCTCCGGACGAACCCATTGCAGGTGCGGTAACACCAGAACTTTAGCAGCTCTAGCTATCACCTAAGTCTAGAAATGATCCGATTTCAATCCGATTCAAACCTAGGGCCCCCGGGACCCCGTCCGAACATACCAACAAGTTCCAAACGAGGCTAAAAATCACATCAACAACATCAAATTCTATGAATCAACGACCAAAATCCTTCTTTACACTTTCAAATTCTTAAACTTCGCCAAACGCATCCGAGTTACACTTAAACATCCCGGAATGACGCCAATTTTGTGTGCAAGTCAAAAATCCCGATAGAAACCTGTTCCAAGGCTCGGAACCCCAAACGGACATCGATAACATCAAAATTTACTTCAAATCAAACTTGAGAAATCCATAATCTTTCAAAACCCCAACCGTCCATTATAAGGACTGAAATGCTCCCGGACCACCCGATGCTTAACCCGAACATACGCTTAAGTTCGAAATCATCATACCAACCTATTGAAACCCTCAAATCCTGATTTCGATGTCGTTTACTCAAAAGTCAAACCTTGGTCAACTCTTCCAACAAAAAGTTTCCGAATTGAGAATTTTACTCCGAACTTCCTGAAATTCAATTCCGACCATACGTACAAGTCATGATACATGAAGCGAAGCTACTCAAGGCCTCAACTCGGTGAACGAAGAGATAGGAACGATCGGTCGGGTCATTAAAGTGTTAATCAAGTGAAATGTTCCAGAGTGAAATAACAGATAGTGTACGCTAATACTTTATGAATAAGACTATAAAGTGTCTTTTTTGAAGGTTGCTTAAAAATCTTAAAAGACAAATAACACTTTTAAGACTAAAGTTATTAAATAGAATTTCTTTTGCTGGGTCAAGCTATCGGCTGAACTATCGTCGATCCAGCAACTTACCGCTAGAATTGGATCTGGCCGGCAGCCATGACAATCTGCATTTCACATCGCCAGTTCTTTGATAATAATAACAAAGTGCTGATGACACTATTTTATAGCGGGATAAAGATTTGAGAACATGTGAAGTAATGGAGGGGTTGGGGGACTAGGTCAACTTTGTGGTATCATGGATTACGCAGATGAGTGTGTACATCCAATTCTAAATCAATATAATTATACAAATTGTATTTCAACATATTAATTTTCAAGAACCAATGATTTATTAACTCTAACATGACTGCTGGATCCCATTAAAATATAGGTAATTTGGTAACATTTGTTACTGACCTTCCAGATTTTAATATACTTCATGGCCGAATTTATGTGACATAGTCAAACTTCTTAAATTTGACTGTGAATTTGTAAATAGAATGTAAATGTAACGATCCCACCGGTCGTTTTAAATTCTAGCGTTTCATTTCACGATTCGAGATCATGAGTAGGTTCAATTGATGTTTTATGACTTGTGTGTGAGGTTGATTTCGATTTCCGTGAGGTTCGGGGGTATTGGGGGAGTAAATTCTAATTTGAAAGAATTAAATTGTAAGAGTTGACCAAGGCCAACATTCTCGGTAAACAACCCCTGTGTACGGCGTAAAATCGGTTGATAACAGATGTTCAAATGGTAACATGATATGTGGAACCGAAGATAGGCAAATGACGAGTCGGCAAACAACCAATACAACGAGCATGGCCGATACCGGATAAATTCTGAAGGGAACATAGTCGACGGTAGATGTTCAAAGGTCTACCATTGGATATCACTCAATGTGGGGATATTCACTAACATTAAATGAGCGACTGTTGTAGAGAATATTTGCATGCAAGACCTGCCGTTACATGTTCATCAATGACATTTTTATTATCATTTAAGATGAGTTTGATCCTAGGATCTTGTTCCCCTAGGTAGGGCTATAAATAGCAGGTTCAACAGCCATTGCAAAGATGAGAAACATTCTATACAAAAGGCTATCTTTTACTATTTTTCACTAAAATTAACAACTTTCTTTCACTTTGTCGTTATTTCGATTTGCGCTCTCGGAGACGCTGAGTTTGGAGCCATGCTTTTTATCTTCTTCCATTTCAATCGTTAAATCTCAGTTTTAATTTTATCTCTTTATCCTTTCTGGATCAAATCAATATTCTTTTCTATAAACCACGTAACATTTAGCTATACCAATTTGCGGGTAAATAGTTTGGTGCCCACCGTGGGACATAGACAACTATGCAATTGCTTTGGTTCATTCATTTATTACTTAGTTGTTTTGATTCTTTCCGTAGTAAAAGACCTGATATGGCAGCTAATGATGTCAATATCTCACAAAACGTTGTAGAACGCGAAGAATTGTCCCAACATGATGACTTAATAAGTGAGACTCGTATTGAAAGGGATGAGACGACCCCGGTTCGAGATGGCCAGTACCCTCGGCATGTGTGGGAGGCAACACCTGATGATGAAGAGGAGGAACACATCGTAGAAACGGTCAAACTCGAGAGGGAGCAGCATAAAGCAATCATGAATCACCTCTCGAGGCACAATTAGGTGATAACAGAGTTTTAAACAAGCACTGTCTGGTGCCTCAAATAATACAAACGAAAGGGGCTTGATTCCTCATAGTGTTCCTGCAAATCAAGTGGCTCAGAGAGTCGTTAATAACACCCCAAGGGGTGAAGTCGGTTTCGGCGGAGCTGGAGTGACCGACAACTAATCTGGGAATAACAACGGGAATGATCCCTTCAAAACCGAGCTCATGAGGTTTATGAGAGAAATGAATGAACGAATGGATCAAAATGCGAAGGAGTTTCACGCTCTGATGGATCAAATTCCGGGCACACCACCAGTATTAAAAGGCGTAGATCCGAAAAACACACGTAATTGCCGCTTAAGCGAGCACAACACCATAGTTAATTCCCAAGAGATTCAAGATGTTGGACATACCGAAATACGATGAGACTTCAGATACTCAGAAGCACACCACAACCTATAGCACGGTTGTGAAAGGGAACACTTTGGCTCCACATGAGATCAAGTCGGTCTTGTTCAAGAAGTTTGGTGAAACCCTCATGAAGGGGGCCTGACATAGTATTCTTTCTTACACGAGAATTCAACTGACTCTTTTGAGATGCTTGCAGACTCGCTCATTAAGGCCCATGCAGGAGAAAGGAAAGTGCAGGCCAGAAAGATGGACCTATTCAGGATTGCGTAAGGCGAATCTTTACTGTTGCGAGAATTTATGATCCGGTTCTAGAAAGAAAGGATGCTACTACCGGCGATTCTAGATGAGTGGGCAACCGAGGATTTCACAAAGGGTCTAAATCCGCTGAGCTCTGAAGCCTCCCGAAAGGTGAAGGAGAGACTGCCCAAGTTTCCGACAACCACATGGATAGATGTCCATAACCGGTATGAGTCAAGAATAACGATAGAAGACGATCACCTTGGGTCTTCTGTATCGACTAAGGGGCGAGGTCGAGACAAAAAACCCAGGCAAGTTTAAGAGCAACTTTGATGCAGATGGGCGGTCCTCTAGAGGTTGCTTTTTACGGTATTAAAGAATCGAAGGTCGTAGAAGTAAAGGGTTTCGATCATCAGATAGTTTTTCTCCCGATAGAAGGATCGATTTTTTTCGGAACAATAGGTCATTACAGGGGAAGGAGGTGCCAGGGTTCCGAGACTCCACATATCCCATGTTATCAGATCACAACTTTAACATCAGCTTAGTAGAGTTCGTATCCACAATTAGGAATATCAAAGAAGACGGTCCATAAGCCAATTCGGTCAGATCCTATCAAGAGGGATCCCAGTTATGGTGTGAATACCATGGGACTCACGACCATAGAACTAGGGACTGCCGACATCTTCACAAAGAGGTGGAGACATTGTTGAAGAATGGACATATTAGGGAATTGTTATGTGACCGAGCAAAGAAAAACTATGGTAGAAACCGAGATAATGCAGAACCTTCTAAAGCAGTAGAAAGGTCTCCTCGGATGACTATCAACATGATCCTCGGAGGAAACAAAGTCAATGGTATGACCTATTCAACGACTAAGAAAATGAATATATCGGTACTCATAACAAGAAACTCCTAGAAGTAGTGAAAGATGATATCACCTTCATAGAGAAGGAAGCCAACAGACTTCTTCTGCCACACAATGATGCTTTGGTAATCTTTCTTAATGTATTGGACTTCAAAATTAAGCGTGGTTTGGTTGATCTAGGAGCTTAGCCAACATCATCCGATGAAAGAGTGCTGGAGTAAGAAAAGTTGACCGAGAACATCATTCCAGCAACAAAACTCTTAGGTGGATTCAACTTGACAAGTGTGCCAACCCAATGAAAGATTTTGGTTCATGCGCACGCCGGAGAAATAACCAGGACCACTCTATTCGAAGTGGTAGATGGTGATATGGGTTATAATGTAATCCTCATAAGGCCATAGATACACGAGATGAAGGATGTGCCTTCGATATATCACCAGTTATTGAAACTTCCGACGCTAGAAAGAGTCAAGAAAATAAGGGGAGATCAACTAGGGGCAAAGGAGATGAACACAGTAAATGTTTATAGCAGCAAGGGGAAAGAGTTCAACAAATAGCTATTACAAGAACCAATGCCTTCTCCCTTTATGACTGAAGATGATAAAGGTGATGAGTCATCGGAATCCCATCAGGTTTTGCGATATTTTTAGCTACAGAAGGAGACAGATGCGACCAAGTCGACCGCAAAACAACTCCAGCAAGTTGACCTGTTCGAAGATTTTTTGGAAAGGAAGTTTCACCTAGGAACGTGATTAAATCCCGAGCTGAAGTTAGAATTTATAAATTTTTTTAAATCTAATGCAGACGGCTTTGTGTGGTTTCACTTGGATATGACATGTATCCCATTAAAGGTGGTTGTTCACAAGCTGAGTCTAGATCCAAATTTCCCGCTGGTAAGGCCAAAGTAACGCACGATAGCAGAGGTCATGAATAGGTTTGTTAAAGAAAAGCTAACCCGACTGATACAATCTGGGAGGTAAAATATCCGGAAGGGTTATCCAACATAATTGTAGTACCAAAAAATATAACAAGTGTAGGATGTTAGTAGACTGTAAGTATTTAAATAAGGCAAACCCTAAAGAATCATTCTCATTGCTGAACATTGATCAAATTATTGATGCTACAGCCGAGCACGAGCTAATGAGTTTCGTTGATGCTTACTCTGAGTACCATCAGATCAAGATGAATCCCGATGGTAAGGAAAAAAACTCCTTCATAACAAACTTTTGTATATATTGCTATAATGTGATGCCTTTTGGGCTTAAGAACGCCGAAGCCACTTATTAGAGGCTCATTAAAAAAAATTGAGAATCAAATAGGCAAGACAATGGAGGTACACAATTATGACATGTTATTCAAGTATTTGAATGCAGGAGATTATTTGAAACATCTTCAAGAAACCTTTGATGTTATGAGGAAGCATAACATGAAACTCAACCTGGAAAAATACGTGTTCGGGGTTGGTTCCTATAAGTTCCTGGGGTTTTGGTCTCGCAAATAGGTATGAGGTAAATCACGATAAAATCATAGCTATCGAGGACATTCCAGATAAATTAATGAGTGTAAAGGAAGTTCAGAGACTAACCGGGAGGTTGGAGGCTTTAGGCAGATTCATCTCAAGATCCTCAGAAAGATGCCACCACTTCTTTTCACTTCTAAAAAAGAAGAATGATTTTGTATGGACTTCAAAACGGAAACATGTCCATAAAGACCTAAAAAAGGTACCTGACGAGCCCACCATTACTGTCAAAGACAAGGGAAGGCGAGCAGTTGTTGACATATCTAGCGGTATCGGAGGTAGCGGGAAGTTTCGTTTTGGTCGAAGAGGAAGAAGGTACACAATTTCCTATTTATTATGTTATTAAAATATTGTTGAGAGTGGAGACTCGCGATCCACACCTCGAAAATCTGGCCTTAGCTCTCGTAGTCGTCTCTTGAAAGCATAGGCCTTATTTTTTGTGTCGCCCGATAGCCGTTGTGACAATCTTTCCATTGAGGAATTTCATTCACAATCTTAAATTGTCAGGCCGTTTGGCTAAATTGGCAGTTAAAATTAGCGAATTTGACATTGAGTAAAAAATAGGACTACGAAGTCACAAGTTTTGGCCGATTTTGAGTCCGACTTCGGTCCCGGGTTAATGCCCTTGGCTACTAACGAAGCAGTGCTGGTGTTGGTAACGTCATCAGGAGTTTTGACCTTGTTTAAAGATGGAGCAACCAACACAAAAGGATCTGGTCTCGAGGTAGTTTTGGTTACACCCTCGAGGGAAAACCTGAGGCATGACAATTAAAGTAAAAAATGCGACTCCCAGGTGGTAGTAAAAAAAATATATGGGATTTTAGACACAAAGGAAGAGAATATGTTGCAGTGTTTTAACATGGTTTAGGCGTTGCTTACACGATTTAGGCAATCGTTGATTATCCACATTTGGAAAGAAGAAAACGTGAAGGCAGATGCGTTGGCTTATTTAGGCTCATCCACGAATATTAAAGGATATGACTTCGATACTATCATCCAACTTCTACATTCAGTATTGGATGTAGATAGTTAGTGACATGTAAATTCAACGAACTTAGTCTAGGAATGGAGAAACGAGTTCGTCGAGTATCTTCGATTTGGTAAAATACGAAGATCCGAAGGCGTCTCGGGCACTACGGGCCAAAGCATCTAATTTTTGCATCATAGATGGAAAGTTATATAGATGATCATACCAAGGACCATTGGCCAGGTGTCTGGGGGGCTCGAATATGCATTAACTGATGATGGAAGTCCACAAAGGAGTTTGTGGGGATCACTCTAGTGCAGATTCGTGGGTTCAAAAGTTGATCAGCGCAGGTTATTACTTGTCGCGGATGGAGCATGATGCAAGGAAATTTGTTAAAAAATGTGAAAAATGTCAACGACATGCATTGTTGATACACTAACCAGCTGAACTTATGCATCTAGTGTTGTCCCCGTTGCCAGTCATGAAATAGGGGATGTACATAGTTGATGGTTTCGATAGCTCTGCTGGGTGATTCTGTACTTAAGAGGGTGTTAGGGTAGTGATTTGGATGTCCGTACTTGATTTAGGCTTGAAATGGGAAAAATTTAAAAATTAGAAGTTTAGAAATTAAGATGTTTTACCGAGAGTTGATTTTGTGGTTACCGGGCTCGATTTTTGGTTCCGAGATTTTGTGGTTACGCGTCGATTTTAGAAGTTGGCTTTTCTTAGTTTTGTTAGGCTTGAATTGAGGTGTGATTCATGTTTCTGATATGGTTTAGGGCCTAGACTAAGTTCATATAATGTTTTAGGACTTGTTGATATGTTTGATTGAGGTCTCGAGGGCCTCGGGTGGAGTTCAGATGGTTAACGAATCGATGTTTGGAATTATAGTATTAATGAAGTGCACCTGGTCTGGTGTGATTGTACCTGCAGAGTTTTGGTCGTAGGTGCATGGCCGCAGAAGCAATGTATAGCCCACAAATGCAGTTTGGGCGAAGCTGGGCAGTGGTCGCAGGGGCGACGGTTTGTTCCCACATGCGTGCTCGCAGATGCGGAGAGGGGTCGTAAGAGCGAGGTCTGGAAAGGGAGTCTGGGGAACATGCAGAAAACGTTTTCCTCAGATCTATATGTGCATATGCGCATGGGCGATCATAGACGCGTAAGAGGAATGGATTCTTTGGATCGTAGAAGCGATGGAAAATCCGCAAAAGAGGAACCTCATGTGTAAAAGCACTGGCAGAATATTTAATCGAGGGGTACGTGATTTTCAGTCATTTTGGACATATCAAGCTCTGACTAAGGCAATTTTTGAGAGGGATTTTGAGGCGTTTCTTGAGATAAGTCACTTGTGATCATTTTTATTCAATAATAGTGTTTCCTCATTGAATTTCCCATCTAGTTTGTGTGATTATGAGGTGGAATTTTGGGAGTTTGAGGCTAGGGATTTGGAGAGTTAAATTTGGGAATTTGAGTGACAATATGGTTTCAGAATATGGTATATTTGGTATGATTGGAATCTTGGTTAAATGGAATTCCAAATCTTGTAACTTTTATCGGATTTCGAGGCGTGGACCCGTTGTTGACTTTTTGACTTCTAATTAAGAACTTAGCATTTTCATTCGGAGCTGATTCATATAGCTCATGTTTATTGTATCGAATTGTTTGTGGCTAGATTCGAGGCATTTAGAGGCCGATTGGCGAGGCAATGGCTTGTTGAAGTAAAGATTTGCACGGTTTGAGGCAAGTAATAGTTCTAATCTTGGTTTTGAGGGCATGAATCTTTGAATTACATGCTCTATGATTGATGTTAAGTTGACATGCATGCTAGGTGACGGACGTGTGGGCGTACAACATAGTAATTGTGAATTAGCTTATTCTATGGAACTATGTAGCTATCATATCTGAATATTATTACTGTACTCTATATGTTAGAGCACTTGAGGTGTGATTTATGCTAGAATATTATTTAGGCTATGTGATGGCACTATTGGGACCCACAGTGGTTGTTCTTTGTTGTTGATTTATTTGCTTAACTAAAGTTATGCACTAAGTCGCATTAATCATTGCATATCATAACTCAATCTTTGTTATCGTATATTGTCACATCTTGTACCAGTGATTTGGGCTGCTTAGCATGAGTGTTGTGAGACCGAGAGACTGGAGAGATTGATGACAGAGCGAGGTCGGGGCTTGTTTGTGAGTGATATCTATGGGATCGGGGTGCATGTCGCAGCATGTTTTATTTGTTCATGTCAGGATTTAGCTTATTATTGCGTTTCAGCTGGATCTGCCCCTCCAGAGTCTGGACACCCACAGTAACCACAGTAGCTATTGATTCATTTTGCATTTTGGTTGGATCTGCCCTGTACTGTACTAAGTATTTGAGTGTGGTGTGTGAAGAATTGAGACAATCAGATTCAGTACTCTGAAAGTGCGAGTACACGAGGCTTTCGTTGTGTATTATCACATACAATATGCATATTGGTACTTAGATATAAAGATGTTATATTCCTCATATCATTCAGACTTGACATATTTTACCTGTTCTGACTTTAAATGATAAACCTGGAAGTATGTCTACATTCCGGTACTGGTACCTGTAAATTATGAGTTTTCTATGAGATATTACAGTCATATTTTCTATAAATTTAAGTGTTGTTTAATTATGTATTTGGACCATATTTGTTTGAACTCTTCACTACATTCATTCAAAAGGTTATATTCCATTACTTATTAAGTTGGTTGTACTCATGCTACACCTTACACTTCGTGTGCAGGTCCATGTGTTTCCAGACATGGTGGTTGTTAATCTCAAAGTTTCTAGATGTTCAAGGATTATCGAGGTAGCTGCCCTGGCGTCTGCAGACCTTTAATCTTCTCTCCTATCCCTTAGTTTACTTATTTAGTTTCTATTTTTCTTAGACAGTGTTTCAGACTTTGTATTTGTATTGATGCTCATTTACTCAGTGATACCTGCGTTTTAGGAAACTTCTATATTGAGTTCTGACCTTTTCATCCGATTTTTACAAAATTCTCACTTATTTAAATCTTCTTTAGAAAATTTTGAATTTGAAAAAGTTTGTACGTATAAGTTGTCGGCTTGCCTAGTATCATGAAAGGAGCAATCATGACATGTCGAGTTTTGGGTCGTGATAAGTTGGTATTAGAGCCTAGGTTACATAGGTCTAACGAGTCATGAGAAGGTTTAGTAGAGTCTTGTGGATTGCTGCAGAGACGTATGTACTAATTTTTGAGAGGTTGCCGAACACTTAGGAAAATTTCACCTTCTTGTATTCTTATCATGCAAATTTATTGATTTCGGGAACTAAACTTCTATTAGTATATTTTCTCAAAGATGGTGTGGACAAATGCTACCGGGTCAGGCGGACGGCCACCAGTACTACTAATTAGGCCCAATAGAGGCTGTGGTCGTGATAGAGGATGGGGTGAAACTTGTGCAGCAGGTAGAGAAACACCTGCAGATCCACATATTGCTCTAGCTGAGGAGCAGTTTCCAGATGCAGTCAAGCCAATGGGGACAGCTCAGGCTCCAGCTATGCCCATTGTGATTCTAGGCCTTCAGGAGGCTTTGGCTATGATATTGACTATTTGCACTAGCCTTGCTCATGGAGTTTGTATTCAAACCGCACCAGCCACTTCTCAGGCTGTAGAGGTACTCAGACTCCCGCCGCCCGTACTCCAAAGGAGGTAGTGCAAGGACTTCAGACACCGCAAATATTACTAGCCCAATCGGTTGAAGTTTCTCATGCCAGAGTGAGTCTTATCATGGCTTATGAAGAGCGGAAGAGGCTAGAGATATTTGGGAGGCTCATGCCTCCATCATTCCGTAAGGCTTAGTAAAAGGATTTTCAGGACTTCTTCGATATGTACCACCAGATTCTTCGCAAAGCGGGTATTCCGGAGACCAGTGGGGACTCATTTACTACTTTTTAGTTGACTGGGGAAGCTTTTAGATTGTGGGGTACCACCAGTTAGGTCCACCAGAGGCCGAGGCCGTGATAGAGGCTGGGGTGCAGCTTGTGCAGCAGCTAGAGAAACACCTGCAAATCCACCAGGTTCTCTAGTTGAGGAGAAGTTTCCAGATGCGGTCGATGTGGCCAGCTCAGGCACCAGATGTGCCCATTGCGATTCCAGGCCTTCTCTAGCTGTTTGGCACCAGCCGGTTCCAGTTGTTCAGGCCCATATGGGTCCCATTATGGCTTATGAAAAGCAGAAAAGGCTAGAGAGATTTGGGAGGCTCATGCCTCCATCATTCTGCGGGGCTTAGTCCAAGAATTCTGAGGACTTCTTAGAAAGATACCAGCATATTCTTCGCACAACGAGTATTCTGGAGACCAATGGGGTCTCATTTACTACTTTTCAGTTGACTGGGGCAGCTTTTAGATGGTGGGGTACCGCCAGTTATGGCCACTAGTGGTCGAGGCTGTTATAGAGGCTGGGGTGCAGCTAGAGAAACACCTGCAAATCCACCAGTTGCTCTAGCTGAGGGGCAGTTTGCAGATGCGGTCGAGCTAATGGGGCCAGCTCAGGCACCAGTTGTGCCCATTGTGATTCTAGGCCTTCATGAGGCTTTGATTATGATATTGAATGTTTGCACTAACCTTGCTGATGCAATTTCTATTCAAACCGGACCGGCCAATTCTGAGGCCGTAGAGGTACTCAGACTCCCGTCTCTCATACTCCAAATTAGGTACTGGAAGGACTTCAGATACCATGGGTACTTCTAGCCTAGTCGGTTACAGTTGCTCAGTCCCATCTTAGTCCCTTTATGGATGATGAAGAGCAGAAGAGGCTAGAGATATTTGGGAGGCTCATGCCTTCATCATTCAATGGGGCTTAGTCAAAGGATTCTAAGGACTTCTTGGATAGGTAGCACCAGATTCTTTGCACAGTGGGTATTCTGGAGACTAGTGGGGTCTCATTTACTACTTTTTAGTTAACTAGGGTACCTTTTAGATGGTGGGGTACCACCAGTTTGGCCCACTAGAGGCCGAGGCCGTGATAGAGGTTGGAATGCAGCTTCTGTAGAAGCTAGAGAAACACCTTCCAATCCACAAGTTTCTTTAGCAGAAGAGCAGTTTCCAGATGCGGTCGAGCCAATGAGGCCAGCTCAAGCACCATCTGTGCACATTGTGATTCCAGACCTTCAGGAGGCTTTGGCTATGGTATTGATTGTTTGCACTAGCCCTTCTCATACGGTTTGTGTTCAAACTGCACCGGCCACTTCTTAGGTCATAGAGGTACTTAGACTCCCGCTGCCCGTTCTCTAAAGTAGGTAGTGCAAGGACTTCAGACACCGGGGGTATTACCAACCCAGCCGAGTGCAATTGCAAGGGCCCAGGTGGGTCCTATTATGGCTTATTAAGAGCAGAAGAGGATAGAGATAATTTGGAGGCTCATGCCTCCATCATTCAGTGGGGCTTAGTCAAAGGATTATTAGGACTTCTTGGATAGGTACCAAAGAATTCTTCGCACAACGAGTATTCTGGAGACTAGTGGGCTCTCATTTACTACTTTTCAGTTGACTGGGGCAGCTTTTAGATGGTGGGGTACCACCAGTTATGGCTACTAGTGGCCGAGGCCATTATAGATGTTGGGGTGCAGCTTGTGCAGCAGCTAGAGAAACACCTGCAAATCCACCAATTTCTCTAGCTGAGGGGCAGTTTCCAGATGCGGGTCGAGCTAATGGGGCCAGCTCAGGCACCAGTTGTTCCCATTGTGATTTAAGGCCTTCAGGAGGCTTTGGATATGATATTGAATTTTTGCACTAACCTTCATCATGCGGTTTGTGTTCAAACCGGACCAACCACTTCTCAGGCCGTAGAGGTACTCAAACTCCCGTCTCTCGTACTCCAAAGTAGGTAGTGCAACGACTTCAGACACTGTGGGTATTTCCAGCCCAGCCGATTACAGTTGCTCAATCCCCTATGGGTCCCTTTATGGATAATGAAGAGCAGAAGAGGCTAGATATATTGGGAGGCTCATGCATCCATCATTCAGTGGGGCTTAGTCAAAGGATTATGAGGACTTCTTGGATAGGTACCACCAGATATTTTGCACGGCGGGTATTCTGCAGACCAGTGGGGTCTAATTAACTACTTTTTAGTTAACTAAAGTAGATTTTAGATGGTGGGGTACCACAAGTTTGGGCTACTAGAAGCTGATGTCATGATAGAGGCTGGGGTGTAGCTTGTGTAGAAACTACAGAAACACCTGCCAATCCACCAGTTTCTTTAGCTGAGGAGCAGTTTCCAGATGCGGTCGAGTCAATGGGGCCAGCTCAAGCACCAGCTGTGCCCGTTGTGATTCCAGACCTTCGGGACGCTTTGGCTATGATATTGACTGTTTGCACTAGCCTTGCTCATGCTGTTTCTGTTCAAACTGCACCAGCCACTTCTCAGGTCGTAGAGGTACTCGGACTCCCGTCACCTGTACTCTAAAGTAGGTAATGCAAGGACTTCATACACCGGTATTACCAGCCCAGCCAGTTGGAGTTTCTCGGGTCTAGGTGGGTACCATTATGGCTTATGAAGAGCAGAAGAGGCTAGAGAGATTTGGGAGGCTCATGCCTCCTTCATTCAGTGGGTTTAGTCAAAGGATTCTGAGGACTTCTTGGATAGGTACCAGAAAATTTTTTGCACAACGAGTATTCTGGAGACCTGTGGGGTCTCATTTACTACTTTTTAGTTGAATGGGGCAGCTTTTAGATGATGGGGTACCACCAGTTATGGCCACTAGTGGCCGAGGCCGTTATAGAGGCTGGGGTGCAACAGCTAGAGAAACACCTGCAAATCCACCAGTTGCTCTAGCTGAGGGGCAGTTTCCAGATGCGGTCGAGCTAATGGGGCCAAGTCAGGCAGGAGTTGTGCCAATTATGATTTCAGGCCTTCAGGAGGCTTTGACTATGATATTAAATGTTTGCACTAACCTTGCTCATGCGATTTGTTTTCAAACTTGACCAACCACTTCTCAGGCCGTACAGGTACCCAGACTCCCGTCGCTCGTACTCCAAAGTAGGTAGTGCAAGAACTTCAGACAACGTGGGTATTTCCAGCCTAGCCGGTTACAACTGCTAACTCCCATGTCGGTCCCTTTATGGATGATGAAGAGCAGAAGAGGCTAGAGTTCTTTGGGAGGCTCATGCCTCCATCATTCAGTGGGGCTTAGTCAAAGGATTCTGAGGACTTCTTGGATAGGTACCACCAGATTCTTTGCACGGCGGGTATTCTGCAGACTAGTGGGGTCTCATTTACTACTTTTAAGTTAACTACGGTAGCTTTTAGAGGTGGAGTACCACCAGTTCGGGCTACTAGAGGCTGATGTCGTGATAAAGGCTGGGGTGTAGCTTGTGTAGCAGCTAGAGTAACACCTGCCAATCCACCAATTTCTTTAGCTGAGGAGCAGTTTCCAGATGCGGTCGAGCCAATGGGGCAAGCTCAGGCACCAGTTGTGCCCATTGTGATTCCAGACCTTCGGGAAGCTTTGGCTATGATATTGACTGTTTTCACTAGCCTTGCTCATGCAATGTGTTCAAACTGCACCAGCCACTTCTAAGTTCGTAGAGGTACTCAAACTCCCACCTCCCGTACTCTAAAGTAGGTACTGCAAGGACATCAGACATCGGGGGTATTACCAACACAACCGATTGCAATTGCTCGCGCCCATGTGGGTCCTAATATGGCTTATGAAGAGTAGAAGATGATAGACATAATTTGGAGGCTCATGCCTCCATTATTTAGTGGGGCTTAGTCAAAGGATTCTGAGGACTTCTTGGATAGCTACCAACAAATTGATAGCACAACAAGTATTCCGGAGACTAGTGGGGTCCCATTTACTAATTTTCCGTTGACTGGGGAAACTTTTAGATGGTGGGGTACCATCAGTTATGGCCACTAGTGGCTTATGCCATTATAGAGGTTGGGGTGCAGCTTGTGCAGCAGCTAGAGAAACACGTGAAAATCCAACAGTTGCTCTAGCTGAGGAGCAACTTCCAGATGCGGTCGAGCCAATGGGGCCAACTCAGGCACCAGTTGTGCCTATTGTGATTCCAGGCGTTCGGGAGGCTTTGACATTGATATTGACTGTTTGCACTAGCCTTGCTCATGCGGTTTCTGTTCAAACTGCACCAACCATTTCTCAATTCATAGATGTACTCAAACTCTTGCCGCCTATACTCTAAAGTAGGTAGTGCAAGGATATCAGACACATGGGGTATTACCAGCTCAGCTGGTTGCAGTTGCTTGGGGCCAAGTGGGTCCCATTATGGATTATGAAGAGCAGAAGAGGCTAGAGAGATTTGGGAAGCTCATGCCTCCATCATTTAGTAGGGCTTAGTCAAAGGATTCTGAGGACTTCTTGGATAGGTACCAGCAGATTCTTCGCCCAGCGAGTATTTTGGAGACCAGTGGGGTCTCATTTACTACTTTTCAGTTGACTGGGCAGCTTTTAGATGGTGGGGTAAAACAAGTTATGGTCACTAGTGGCCGAGGCCGTTATAGAGGCTAGGGTGCAGCATGTGAAGCAGCTAGAGAAAGACCTGCAAATCCACTAGTTACTCTAGCTGAGGGGCAGTTTCCAGATGCGGTCAAGCTAGTGGGGCCAGCTCAGGCACCAGTTGTGATCATTGTGATTCAAGGACTTCAGTAGGCTTTGGCTATGATATTGAATGTTTGCACTCACCTTGCTCATGCGGTTTATGTTTAAACCAATTCAGCCACTTCTCAGGCCGTTGAGGTACTCAGACTCCCGTCGCCCGTACTCCAAAGTAGGTAGTGCAAGGACTTCAGACACTGGGTATTTCCATCCCAACCGGTTACAATTTCTCAGGCCCATGTGGGTCCCAATATGGCTGATGAAGAGTAGAAGAGGCTAGAGATATTTGGGAGGCTTATGCCTCCATCATTCAGTGGGGCTTAGTCAAAGGATTCTTAGGACTTCTTGGATACGTACCACCAGATTCTTCGCACAGCGGGTATTCTGGAGACCAGTGGAGTCTCATTTACTACTTTTCAATTGACTGGGGTAGCTTTTAGATGGTGGGGTACAACCAGTTAGGGCCACTAGAGGCTGAGGCCGTGATAGAGGCCAGGGTGAAGCTTGTGCAGCAGCTAGAGAAACACCTGCAAATCCACCAGTTGCTCTAGCTGAGGAGCAGTTTGCAGATGCGGTCGAGCCAATGAGGCCAGCTTAAGCACCAGTTGTGCCCATTGTAATTCCAGGCCTTCGAGAGGCTTTGGCTATGATATTGACTGTTTGCACTAGCCTTGCTCATGCAGTTTGTGTTCAAATTGCACCGCCACTTCTCAAGTCGTAGAGTTACTCAGACTCCCACCGCCCGTACTCTAAAGTAAGTATTGCAAGGACTTCAGACACCGGTTGTATTACAAGCTCACCCGGTTGAAGTTTCTCGGGCCCAAGTGGGTCCCATTATGGCTTATGAAGACCAGAAGAGGCTAGAGAGATTTGGGAGGCTCATTCCTTCATCATTCAGTGGGGCTTAGTCAAAGGATTCTGAGGACTTCTTATATAGGTACCAGCAGATTCTTCGCCAAGCGAGTATTTTGGAGACCAGTGGGGTCTCATTTACTTCTTTTCAGTTGACTGGGGCATCTTTTAGATGGTGGGGTAAAACCAGTTCTGGCCACTAGTGGCCGAGGCCGTTATAGAGGTTGGGGTGCAGCATGTGAAGCAGCTAGAGAAAGACATGCAAATCCACTAGTTGCTCTAGCTGAGGGGCAGTTTCCAGATGCGGTCAAGCTAATGGGGCCAGCTCAGGCACCAGTTATGAACATTGTGATTCCAGGACTTTAGTAGGCTTTGGTTATGATATTGAATGTTTGCACTAACCTTGGTCATGCGGTTTATGTTTAAACCGATTCAGCCACTTCTCAGGCCGTAGAGGTACTCAGACTCCCGTCACCCGTACTCCAAAGTAGGTAGTGCAAGGACTTCAGACACTCTGGGTATTTCCAGCCCAGCCGATTACAATTGCTCAGGCCCATGTGGGTTGTAATATGGCTGATGAAGAGCAGAAGAGGTTAGAGATATTTGGGAGGCTCATGCCTCCATCATTCATTGGGACATAGTCAAGGGATTCTTAGGACTTCTTGGATACATACCACCAGATTCTTCGCACAACTGGTATTCTGGAGACCAGTGGGGTCTCATTTACTACTTTTCAGTTGACTGGGGCAACTTTTAGATGGTGCGGTACAACCAGTTAGGGCCACTAGAGGCCGAGGCCGTGACAGAGGCTAGGGTGAAGCTTGTTCAACAACTAGAGAAACACCTGCAAATCCACCTATTGCTCTAGCTGAGGAGCAGTTTGCAGATGCGGTCGAGCCAATGAGGCCAGCTTCAGCACCAGTTGTGCCCATTGTGATTCCAGGCCTTCGGGAGGCTTTGGCTATGATATTGACTATTTGCACTAGCCTTGCTCATGCAGTTTGTGTTCAAACCGCACCGCCACTTCTCAGCTCGTAGAGGTACTCAGACTCCCACCGCCCGTACTCTAAAGTAAGTATTGCAAGGACTTCAGACACTGGTTGTATTACAAGCCCACCCGGTTGAAGTTGCTCGGGCCCAAGTGGGTCCCATTATGGCTTATGAAGAGCAGAAGAGGCTAGAGAGATTTGGGAGGCTCATGCCTCCATCATTCAGTGGGGCTTAGTCAAAGGATTCTGAGGACTTCTTGGATAGGTACAAGCAGATTCTTCGCATAGCGAATATTCTGGAGACCAGTGAGGTCTCATTTACTACTTTTCAGTTGACTGGGGCAGCTTTTAGATGTTTGGGTACCACCAGTTCTGGCCACTAGTGGTCGAGGCCGTTATAGAGGGTGGGGTGGAGCATGTACTACAGCTAGAAAAAGATCTGCAACTCCAGCAGCTGTAACCATTGTGATTCCAGGCCTTCAGGAGGCTTTGGCTATGATACTGACTGTTTGCACTAGCCTTGCTCATGCGTTTTTGTGTTCAAACTACACCAGCCCGTAGAGGTACTTAGACTCACGTCGCATGTACTCTAAAGTAGATAGTGCAAGGACTTCAGAATCCGGGGGTATTACCAGCCCAGCCAGTTGCAGTTGCTCAGGCCCATGTAGGTCCCATTATGGCTTATGAAGAGCAGAAAAGGCTAGAGAGATTTGGGAGGCTGATGTCTCAATCATTTAGTGGGGCTTAGTCAAAGGATTCTGAGGAGTTCTTGGAAAGGTACCTGCAGATTCTTCGCACAACGAGTATTCTGGAGACCAGTGGTGTCTCATTTACTACTTTTCAGTTGACTAGGGTAGCTGTTAGATGGTAGGGTACCACCAGTTATAGCCACTAGAGGTTGAGGCTGTTATAGAGGCTGGGGTGCAGCTTGTGCAGCAGCTAGAGAAATACCTGCAAATCCACCAATTGCTCTAGCTGAGGGGAAGTTTCCTGATGCGGTCGAGCTAATGGGGCCTGCTCAGGCACCAACTAGGCCCATTGTGATTCCAGGCCTTCAGGAGGCTTTTGCTATGATTTTGATTGTTCTCACTAGCCTTGCTCATGCGGTTTGTGTTCAAACTGCACCAGCCACTATCAAATCATAGAGGTACTCAGGCTCCCGCCGCCCGTACTCTAAAGTAGGTAGTACAAGGACATCAGACACCGGGGGAATTACCAGCCCAGCCGGTTGCAGTTTCTCGGGTCCCATTATGGATTATGAAGAGCAGAAGAGGCTAGAGAGATTTGGGAGGCTCATGCCTCCATCATTCGGTGGGGATTAGTCAAAGGATTCTTAAGACTTCTTGGATAGGTACTAGGAGATTCTTCACATCGAGTGTTCTGGAGACTAGTGGGGTCTCATTTACTACTTTTTAGTTGACTAGGGCACCTTTTAAATGGTGGGGTAACACCAGTTATGTCCACTAGTGGCCGAGGCTGTTATAGAGGCTGGGGTGCAGCATGTGCAGCAGCTAGAGAAAGACCTGCAAATCTACCAGTTGCTCTAGCTGAGGGGCAGTTTTCAGATGCGGTCGAGCTAATTGGGCCAGCTCAGCCACCAGTTGTGCCCATTGTGATTCTAGGACTTCAGAAGGCTTTGGCTATGATATTGAATGTTTGCACAAACCTTGCTCATGCGGTTTGTGTTTAAACCCAGCCGGTTACAATTGCTCAGGCCCATGTAGGACCCAATATGGCTGATGAAGAGCAGAAGAGGCTAGAGATATTTGGAAGGCTCATGCCTCCATCATTCAGTGAGGCTTAGTCAAAGGATTTTTAGGACTTCTTGGATAGGTACAACCAGATTCTTCGTGCAACGGGTATTCTGGAGACTAGTGGGGTCTCGTTTACTATTTTTCAGTTGACTGGGGCAGCTTTTAGATGGTGGGATACCACCAGTTAGGGCCACTAGAGGCCGAGGCCATGATAGAGGCTAGGGTGAAGCTTGTGCAGCAGCTAGAGAAACACTTGTAAATCCACCATTTGCACTAGCTGAGGACTAATTTCCAGATGCGGTCGAGTCAATAAGGCCAGCTCAAGCACCAATTGTGCCCATTGTGATTCCAGGCCTTCGGGAGGCTTTGGATATGATATTGACTGTTTGCACTAGCCTTGATCATGCAGTTTGTGTTCAAACTGCACCATCCACTTCTCAAGTCGTAGAGGTAGTCAGACTCCCGCCGCTCGTACTCTAAAGCAGGTAGTGCAAGGACTTCAGACACCGGTTGTATTACAAGCCCACCCGGTTGCAGTTAATCGGGCCCAAATGGGTCCCATTATGGATTATGAAGAGAATAAAAGGCTAGAGAGATTTGGGAGGCTCATACCTCCATCATTCAGTGGGGCTTAGTCAAAGGATTCTGAGGACTTCTTGGATAGGTACCAGCAGATTCATCGCATAACGAGTATTCTGGAGACTAGTGGGGTCTCATTTACTACTTTTCAGTTGAATGGGGCAGCGTTTAGATGGTGGGGTACTAGAAGTTCTGGCCACTAGTTGCCGAGGCCGTTATAGAGGCTGGGGTGCAGCATGTACAGCAGCTAGAGAAAGACCTGCAAATCCACCAGTAGCTCTAGTTGAGGAGCAGTTTCAAGATGCGGCCGATCCTATGGGGTTAGCTCAAGCACTAGCTGTAACCATTGTGATTCCAGGCCTTCGGGAGGTTTTAACTATGATATTAACTATTTGCACTAGCCTTGCTCATGCGGTTTGTGTTAAAACTACACCATCCACTTATCAGGTCGTAGAGGTACTCAGACTACCGCCGCCCGTACTCTAAAGTAGGTAATGCAAGGACTTCAGACACCAGGGGTATTACCAGCCCAGCTGGTTGCAGTTGCTCGGACGCTGGTGGGTCCAATTATGGCTTATGAAGATCAGAAGAGGATAGAGAGGTTTGGGAGGCTCATGCCTCGATCATTCAGTGGGACATAGTCAAAGGATTCTAAGGACTTCTTGGACAGGTACCAGCAAATTCATCGCACAACGAGTATTCTGGAGACCAGTGGGGTCTTAATTACTAATTTTCCATTGATTGGGGCAGCTTTTAGATTGTGGGATACCACTAGTGGCCGAGGAAGTTATAGAGGTTGGGGTGCAGCTTGTGCAACAACTAGAGAAACATCTTCAAATCCACTAGTTGCTCTAGGTGAGGGGAAGTTTCAAGATGCGCTAGAGCTAATGGGGCTAGCTCAGGCACCAGTTGTAACCATTGGGATTACAGGCCTTCGGGAGGCTTTTGTTATGATATTAACTGTTTGCACCAGCCTTACTCATGCAGTTTGTGTTCAAACTGCACTAGCCACTTCTCAAATTATAGAGGTACTCAGGCTCCCACCGCCCACACTCTAAAGTAGGTAGTGCAAGGACATCAGACACCGGGGGTATTACCAGCCTAGTCGGTTGTAGTTGCTCGGGCCCAAGTGGGTCCCATTATGGATTATGAAGAGCAGAAGAGGCTAGAGAGATTTGGGAAGCTCATGCCTCCATCATTCAGTGGGGCTTCGTCAAAGGATTCTGAGGACTTCTTGGATACGTACCAGCAGACTCTTTGCACAGTATTCTGGAGACTAGTAAGGTCTCATTTACTACTTTTCAGTTGACTAGGGCAGCTTCTAAATGGTGGGGTAACACCAGTTATGGCCACTAGTGGCCGAGGCCGTTATAAAGGCTGGGGTGCAGCATGTGTAGCAGCTAGAGAAAGACCTGCAAATCCACTAGTTGCTCTAGTTGAGGGGCAGTTTTCAGATCCGGTCGAGCTAATGGGGCCAGCTCAGGCACTAGTTGTGCCCATTGTGATTCTAGGACTTCAGAAGGCTTTGGCTATGATATTGAATGTTTGCACAAAACTTGCTTATGCGGTTTATGTTTAAACCGAACCAGCCACTTCTCAGGCCGTAGAGGTACTCAGACTCCCGTCGCCCGTACTCTAAAGTAGGTAGTGCAAGGGCTTCAGACACCGTGGGTATTTACAGCCCAGCCGGTTACAATTGCTCAGGCCCATGTAGGACCCAATATGGTTGATGAAGAGCAGAAGAGGCTAGATATATTTCTAAGGCTCATGTCTCCATCATTCAGTGGGTCTTAGTCAAAGGATTTTTAGGACATATTGGATAGGTACCACAAGATTATTCGTGCAACGGGTATTATGGAGACTAGTGGGGTCTCATTTACCACTTTTCAGTTGACTGGGGTAGCTTCTAGATGGTGGGTTACCACCAGTTAGGGCCACTAGAGGCCGAGGCTGTGATAGAGGCTAGGGTGAAGCTTGTGTAGCAGCTACAGAAACACCTGTAAATCCACCAGTTGCTCTAGCTGAGGACCAATTTCTAGATGCGGTCGAGCAAATAAGGCCAGCTCAAGCACCAGTTGTGCCCATTGTGATTCCAGGCCTTCGGGAGCCTTTGGATATGATATTGACTGTTTGCACTAGCCTTGCTCATGTAGTTTATGTGCAAACTGCACCATCCACTTCTCAAGTCGTAGAGGTACTCAGACTACTGCCGCTCGTACTCTAAAGCAGGTAGTGCAAGGACATTAGACATCGGTTGTAATACAAGCCCACCCGATTGCAGATAATCGGGCCCAAGTGGGTCCCATTATGGATTACGAAGAGAATAAGAGGATAGAGAGATTTGGGAGGCTCATGCCTCCATCATTCACTGGGGCTTAATCAAAGGATTTTGAGGACTTCTTGGATAGGTACCAACAGATTCATCGCATAACGAGTATTCTTGAGACTAGTGGGGTCTCATTTACTACTTTTCAGTTGAATGGGGCAGCTTTTAGATGGTGGGGTACCACAAGTTCTGGCCATTAGTGGCCGAGGCCGTTATAGAGGCTGGGGTGCAGCATGTACAGCAGCTAGAGAAAGACCTGCAAATCCACCAGTAGCTCAAGTTGAGGAGCAGTTTCATGATGCGGTCGAGCCAATGGGGCTAGCTCAGGCACTAGCTGTAAACATTGTGATTCCAGGCCTTCAGAAGGCTTTAGCTATGATATTAACGGTTTGCACTATCCTTGCTCATTCAGTTTGTGTTAAAACTACACCATCCACTTATCAGGTCGTAGAGGTACTCAGACTACCGCCGCCCGTACTCTAAAGTAGGTAGTGCAAGGACTTCAGACACCAGGGGTATTACCAGCCCTGTCGGTTGCAGTTCCTCGGACAATGGTGGGTCCCATTATGGCTTATGAAGAGCAGAAGAGGCTAGAGAGGTTTGGGAGGCTCATGAATCCATCATTCAGTGGGACTTAGTCAAATGATTCTGAGGACTTCTTGGACAGGTACCAGCAAATTCTTCGCACAACGAGTATTTTGGAGACCAGTGGGGTCTCATTTACTACTTTTTCGTTGATTGGGGCAGCTTTTAGATGGTGGGATACCACTAGTGGCCAAGGCCGTTATAGAGGTTGGGGTGCAGTTTGTGCAGCAGCTAGAGAAACATCTGCAAATCCACCAATTGCTCTAGCTGTGGGGAAGTTTCAAGATGCGGTCGAGCTAAGTGGGATAGCTCAGGCACCAGCTGTAACCATTGTGATTCCAGGCCTTCGGGAGGCTTTCGCTATGATATTGACTGTTTGCACCAGCCTTGCTCATGCAGTTTGTGTTCAAACTGCACCAGCCACTTCTCAAATCATAGAGGTACTCAGGCTCCCACCGCCAATACTCTAAAGTAGGTAGTGCAAGGATATCAGATACCGGGGGTATTACCAGCCTAGTCGGTTGTAGTTGCTCTGGCCCAAGTGGGTCCCATTATGGATTATGAAGAGCAGAAGAGGCTAGAGAGATTTGGGAAGCTCATGCCTCCATCAGTCAGTGGGGCTTAGTCAAAGGATTCTAAGGACTTCTGAGATACGTACCAGCAGATTCTTCGCACAAGAAGTATTCTGGAGAACAGTGGGGTCTCATTTACTACTTTTCAGTCGAATGGGGCAGCTTTTAGATTTTGGGGTAACACCAGTTATGGCCACTCGTGGCCGAGGCCGTTATAGAGGTTAGGGTGCAGCATGTGCACCAGCTAGAGAAAGACCTGCAAATCCCCCAGTTGCTCTAGCTGAGGGGCAGTTTCCAAATGCGGTCGAGCTAATGGGGCCAGCTCAGGCACCAGTTGTGCCCATTGTGATTCCAGGATTCAGAAGGCTTTGGCTATGATATTGAATGTTTGCACTAACCTTGCTCATGTGGTTTATGTTTAAACCGAACCAACCACTTCTTAGGTTGTGGAGGTACTCAGACTCCCGTCGCCCATACTCTAAGGTTCGTAGTGCAAGGACTTCAGACATCGTGGGTATTACCAGCCCAGCCGGTTACAATTGTCAAGCCCATGTGGGACCCAATATGGCTGATGAAGAGCAGAAGAGACTAGAGATATTTGGAAGGCTCATGCCTCCATCATTTAGTGGGTCTTAGTGAAAGGATTCTGAGGACATCTTGGAAAGGTACCAGCAAATTCTTTGCACATCGAGTATTCTGAAGACCAGTGAGGTCTCATTTACTACTTTTCAGTTGACTGGGGCAACTGTTAGATGGGTACCACATGTTCTTGCCACTAGTGGCCGAGGCATCAGCTAGAGAAAAACCTGCAAATCCACCAGCTTTTGCTATGATATTGACTGTTTGCACCAACCTTGCTCATGTGGTTAGTGTTCAAAACTGCACCAGCCACTTCTCAAATCGTAGAGGTACTCAGGCTCCCGCCGCCCATACTCTAAAGTAGTTAGTACAAGGACATCAGACACCGGGGGTATTACCAGCCCACCCGGTTGCAGTTGCTCAGGCCCATGTGGGACCCAATATGGCTGATGAAAAGCAGAAGAGGCTAGAGATCTTCGAAAGACTCATGCCTCCATCATTATGTGGGGCTTAGTCAAAGGATTCTGAGGACTTCTTGGACAGGTACCAGCAAATTCTTCACACAACGAGTATTCTGGAGACCAATGGGGCCTCATTTACTACTTTTTAGTTAACTAGGGCAACTTTTAGATGGTGGGGTACCACTAGTTCTGGCCACCAGTGGCCAAAACCGTTATAGAGGCTGGGGTGCAGCATGTACAGCAGATAGAGAAAGACCTGCAAATGCACCAGTTGCTCTAGTTGAGGAGCAGTTTCAAGATGCGGTCGAGCCAATGGGGCTAGCTTAAGTACCAGCTGTAACCATTATGATTCCAGGCCTCCGGGATGCTTTTGCTATGACATTGACTGTTTGCACCAGCCTTTCTTATGCCGTTTGTGTTCAAACTTGACCAGCCAAAGGATTTTGAGGACTTCTTGAACAGGTACCAGCAAATTCTTCACACAACGAGTATTCTGGAGACCAGTGGGGCCTCATTTACTACTTTTCTGTTAACTGGGGCAACTTTTAGATGGTGAGGTACCACCAGTTCTGGCCACTAGTGGCCGAGACCGTTATAGAGGTTGGGGTGCAGCATGTACAGCAAATAGAGAAAGACCTGCAAATCCACCAGTTGCTCTAGTTGAGGAGCAGTTTCAAGATGCGGTCGAGCCAATGGGGCTAGCTCAGGCACCAGCTGTAACCATCATGATTCCAGGCGTTCGGGAGGCTTTTGCTATGATGTGACTGTTTGCACCAGCCTTGCTCATGCAGTTTGTGTTCAAATTTCACCAGCCACTTCTCAAATCGTAGAGTACTCAGGCTCCTGCCGCCCATACTATAAAGTAGTTAGTGTAAGGACATCAGACACCGGAGGTATTACTAGCCCAGCGGGTTGTAGTTGCTCGGGCCCAAGTGGGTCCCATTATGGATTATGAAGAGCAGAAGAGGCTAGAGAGATTTGGGAGGCTCATGCCTCCATCATTAAGTGGGGATTACTCAAAGGATTCTGAGGACTTCTTGGATAGGTACCAGAAGATTCTTCGCACAGCAAGTATTCCAGAACAGTGGGGTCTCATTTACTACTTTTTAGTTGATTGGGGCAGTTTTTAGATGGTAGGGTACCACCAGTTAGGGCCACTAGTGGCCGAGGCCGTTATAGAGGCTGGGGTGTAGCATGTGCAGTAGCTACAGAAAGACCTGCAAATCCACCAGTTGCTCTAGCTGAGGGGCAATTTCCAAATGCGGTCGAGCTAATTTGGCCTGCTCAGGCACCAGTTTTGCCCATTGTGATTCCAGGACTTCAAAAGGCTTTTGCTATGATATTGAATGTTTGCACTAACCTTGCTCATGTGGTTTATATTTAAACCAAACCAGCCATTTCTCAGGCCATAGAAGTATTCAAACTCCCGTCGCCCGTACTCCAAAGTAGGTAGTGCAAGGACTTCAGACACCGTGGGTATTACCAGCCCAGCCGGTTACAATTGCTCAGGCCCATGTGGGACCCAATGTGGCTGATGAAGAGTAGAAGAGTCTAGAGATATTTTGAAGGCTCATGCCTCCATCATTTAGTGGGGCTTAGTCAAAGGATTATGAGGACTTCTTGGACAGGTACCAGCAAATTTTTCGCACATCGAGTATTTTGGAGACCAGTGGGGTCTCATTTACTACTTTTCAGTTGACTGGGGCAGCTTTTAGATGGTGGGGTACAACCAGTTCTGGCCACTAGTGGCTGAGGCCGTTATAGAGACTGGGGTGCAGCATGTACAACAGCTTTTGCTATGATATTGACTGTTTGCACCAACCTTGCTCATGCGATTTGTGTTCAGAACTGCACCAGCCACTTCTCAAATCGTATAGGTACTCAGGTTCCTGCCGCCCATACTCTAAATTAGGTAGTGCAAGGACATCAGACACCGGGGGTATTACCAGCCCAGCCGGTTGCAGTTGCTCAGGCCTATGTGGGACCCAATATGGCTGATGAAGAGCAGAAGAGGCTAGAGATATTTGGTAGGATCATGCCTCCATCATTAGGTGGGGCTTAGTCAAAGGATTCTGAGGACTTCTTGGACAGGTACCAGCAAATTCTTCGCACAACGAGTATTCTGGAGACCAGTGGGGCCTCCGTTACTACTTTTCAGTTAACTGGGGCAGCTTTTAGATTGTGGGGTACCACCAGTTCTGGCCACTAGTTGCCGAGACCGTTATAGAGGCTGGGGTGCAGCATGTACAGAAGATATAGAAAGACCTGAAAATCCATCAGTTGCTCTAGTTGAGGAGCAGTTTCAAGATGCGGTCGAGCCAATGGGGCTAACTCAGGCACCAGCTGTAACCATTATGATACCAGGCCTTCGGGAGGCTTTTTCTATGATATTGACTGTTTGCAGCAACCTTGCTCATGTGGTTTGTGTTCAAACTTCACCAGCCACTTATCAAATCGTAGAGTACTCAGGCTCCTGCCGCCCATACTATAAAGTAGGTAGTGCAAGGACATCAGACACCGGAGGTATTACTAGCCCAGCGGGTTGTAGTTGCTCGGGCCCAAGTGGGTCCCATTATGGATTATGAAGAGCAGAAGAGGCTAGAGAGATTTGAGAGGCTCATGCCTCCATCATTAAGTGGGTCTTACTCAAAGGATTCTAGGGACTTCTTGGATAGGTACCAACAGATTCTTGGCACAGCGAGTATTCCGGAACAGTGGGGTCTAATTTACTACTTTTTAGTTGATTGGGGAAGCTTTTAGATGGTGGGGTACCACCAGTTAGGGCCACTAGTGGCCGAGGCCGTTATAGAGGTGGGGTGTAGCATGTGCAGCAGCTACAGAAAGACCTGCAAATCCACCAGTTGCTCTAGCTGAGGGGCAGTTTCCAAATGCGGTCGAGTTAATGAGGCCAGCTCAGGCACCAGTTGTGCCCATTGTGATTCAAGGACTTAAGAAGGCTTTTGCTATGATATTGAATGTTTGCACTAACCTTACTCATGTGGCTTATGTTTAAACCAAACCAACCATTTCTCAAGTCATAGAGGTACTCAGACTCCCGTCGCTCGTACTCCAAAGTAGGTAGTGCAAGGACATCAGACACCGGGGGTATTACCAGCCCAACCGGTTGCAGTTGTTCGGGCCCAAGTGGGTCCCATTATGGATTATGAAGAGTAGAAGAGGCTCGAGAGATTTGGGAGGCTCATGCCTCCATCATTTAGTGGGGCTTAGTCAAAGGATTCTCAGGACTTCTTGGATAGGTACCACTAGATTCTTCTCACAGCGGGTATCCTAAAGACCATTGGGGTCTCATTTACTACTTTTCAGTTGACTAGGGCGGCTTTTACATGGTGGGGTACTGCTAGTTCTGGCCACTAATGGCTGAGGCCGTTATAGAGACTGGGGTGCAGCATGTACAACAGCTAGAGAAAGACCTGCAAATCCACCAGCTTTTGCTATGATATTGACTATTTGCACCAACCTTGCTCATGCGATTTGTGTTTAAAACTGCACCAGCCACTTCTCAAATAATATAGGTACTCGCGCTCCTGCCGCCCATACTCTAAAGTAGGTAGTGCAAGGACATCAGACACCGGGGGTATTACCAGCCCATCCGGTTACAGTAGCTCAGGCCTATGTGGGACCCAATATGGCTGATGAAGAGCAGAAGAGGCTAGAGATATTTGGTAGGCTCATGCCTCCATCATTAGGTGGGGCTTAGTCAAAGGATTCTGAGGACTTGTTGGACAGGTACCAGCAAATTCTTCGCACAAGGAGTATTCTGGAGACCACTGGGGCCTCTATTACTACTTTTCAGTTAACTAGGGCAGCTTTTAGATGGTGGGGTACCACCAGTTCTGGCCACTAGTTGCCGAGACCGTTATAGAGGCTGGGGTGCAGCATGTACAGTAGATAGAGAAAGACCTGCAAATCCACCTGTTGCTCTAGTTGAGGAGCAGTTTCAAGAGGCGGTCGTGCCAATAGGGCTAGCTTAGGCACCAGCTGTAACCATTATGATACCAGGCCTTCGGGAGGATTTTGCTATGATATTGACTGTCTGCACCAGCCTTGCTCATGCGGTTTGTGTTCAAAATTCACCAGCACTTCTCAAATCGTATAGGTACTCAGGCTCCCTCCGCCCATACTCTAAAGTAGGTAATGCAAGGACATCAGACACCGGGGATATTACCAGCCCACCAGGTTGCAGTTGCTCGGGCCCAAGTGGGTCCCATTATGGATTATGAAGAGCAGAAGAGAGTTGGGAGAATCATGCCTCCATCATTAAGTGGGGCTTACTCAAAGGATTCTGAGGACTTCTTTGATAGGTACCAGCAGACTCTTCGCACAACAAGTATTCTGGAACAGTGGGGTCTCATTTACTACTTTTTAATTGACTGGGGCAGCTTTTAGATGGTGGGGTACCACTAGATAGGGCCACTAGTGGCCGATGCCGTTATAGAGGTTGGGGTGTAGCATGTGCAGCAGCTAGAAAAAGACCTGCAAATCCACAAGTTGCTCTAGTTGAGGGGCAGTTTCCAAATGCGGTCGAGCTAATGGGGCCAGCTCAGGCAACAATTGTGCCCATTGTGATTCCAGGACTCCAGAAGGCTTTTGCTATGATATTGACTGTTTTCACCAGCCTTGCTCATACGGTTTATGTTCAAACTGCACCAGCCACTTCTCAAATCGTAAAGGTACTTAGGCTCCCACCGCCCATATTCTAAAGTAGGTAGTGGAAGGACATCAGACACCGGGGGTATTACCATCCCAGCCGGTTGCAGTTGCTTGGGCCCAAGTGGGTCTCATTATGGATTATGAAGAGTAGAAGAGGCTAGAGAGATTTTGGAGGCTCATGCCTCCATCATTTAGTGGGTCTTAGTCAAAGGATTCTCAGGACTTCTTGGATAGGTACCACTAGATTCTTCTCACAACGGGTATTCTAGAGACCATTGGGGTCTCATTTACTACTTTTTAGTTGAATGGGGCAGCTTTTAGATAGTGGGGTACCATCAATTAGGGACACTAGAGGTCGAGGCCATGATAAAGGCTGGGGTGAAACTTGTGCAATAGCTAGAGAAACACCTGCAAATCCATCAGTTTCTATAGCTGAGGAGCAGTATCCAGATGCGGTCGAGCCAATGAGGCCAGCCCAAACACCAATTGTGCCATTGTGATTCCAGGCCTTCGGGAGGCTTTGGCTATGATATTGACTATTTGCACTATCCTTGCTCATGCAGTTTGTGTTCAAACTGCACCAGCCACTATTCAAGTCGTAGGAGTACTTAAACTCCCGCCGCCCGTACTCTAAGGTAGGTAGTGAAGGGACTTCCGACACCGATTGTATTACAAGCCCACCCGGTTGTAGTTGCTCGGACGCTGGTAAGTCTCATTGTGGCTTATGAAGAGGAGAATATGCTAGAGAGATTTGGATAGGTACCACCAAATTCTTCTCACAACGGGTTTTCTGGAGGCCAGTGGGGTCTCATTTACTACTTTTCCTTTGACTGTGGAAGCTTTTAGATGGTGGGGTACCACAAGTTATGGCCACAAGTGGCCGAGGTAGTTATAGAGGTTGGGGTGCATCTTGTGCAGCAGCTAGAGAAACATCTGCAAATCCACCAGTTGCTCTAGCTGAGGGGCAGTTTCCAGATGCGGTCGAGCTAATGGGGCCAGCTCAGTCACAAGCTGTGCCCATTGTGATTTCAGGCCTTAGGGAGGCTTTGTCTATGATATCGACTGTTTGCACCAACCTTGCTCATGCAGTTTGTGTTCAAACTTCACCAGCCACTTCTCAAATCGTAGAGGTATTCAGGCTCCCGCTGCCCATACTCTAAAGTAGGTAGTGCAAGGACTTCCGACACCGAGGGTAATACCAGCCCAGCCGATTGCAGTTGCTCGGCCCAAGTGGGTCCCATTATGGATTATGAAGAACAGAAGAGGCTAGAGAGATTTGGGAGGCTCATGCCTCCATCATTTATTGGGGCTTAGTCAAAGGATTCTGAGGCCTTCTTGGATAGGTACCAGCAGATTCTTCGCACAGCGAGTATTCTGGAGAACATTGGAGTCTCATTTACTACTTTTCAATTGACTGGGGAATCTTTTAGATGGTGGGGTAACACCAGTTATGTCCACTAGTGGCCGAGGCCGTTATAGAGGCTGGGGTGTTGCATGTGCTGCAGCTAGAGAAAGACCTGCAAAACCACCAGTTGCTCTAGCTGAGGGGCAGTTTCAAAATGCGATCGAGCTAATGGGGCCACCTCAGGCACCAGTTGTGCCCATTGTGATTCCAGGCCTCCGGGAGGCTTTTGCTATGATATTGACTGTTTGCACCAGCCTTGCTCATGCGGTTTGTGTTCAAACTGCACCAGCTACTTCTCAAATCGTAAAGGTACTCAGGCTCCCGGCGCCCATACTCTAAAGTAGTTAGTGCAAGTACGTCAGAAACCGGGGGTATTACCATCCCAGCCGGTTGCAGTTGCTCGGGCCCAAGTGGGTGCCATTATGGATTATGATGACCAAAAGAGGGTAGAGAGATTTGGGAGGCTCATGCCTCAATCATTCAGTGGGGCTTAGTCAAAGGATTCTGAGGACTTCTTGGATAGGTACCACCAGATTCTTCTCACAGCGGGTATTCTGGAGACCAGTGGGGTCTCATTTACTACTTTTTAGTTGACTGGGCAGCTTTTAGATGGTGGGGTACCACCAATTAGGGCCACTAGAGGCCGAAGCCGTGATAGAGGCTGGGGTGAAACTTCTGCATCATCTAGAGAAACACCTACAAATCCACCAGTTGCTCTAGCTGAGGAGCGGTTTCCAGATGTCGTCGAGCCAATGAGACTAGCCTAAACACAAATTGTGCCCATTGTGATTCCAGACCTTCGGGAGGCTTTGGCTATGATATTGACTATTTGCACTAGCGCTGCTCACGCAGTTTGAGTTCAAACTGCACCAGCCACTACTCGATTCGTAGAGGTACTCAGACTCCCGTCGCCCGTACTCTAAAGTAGGTAGTGCAAGGACTTAAGACACCGGTTATATTACAAACCCACCCGGTTACAGTTGCTCGGATGCTGGTAGGTCCCATTAAGGCTTATGAATAGAAGAAGAGGCTAGAGAGATTTGGGAGGCTCATGCCTCTATCATTCACCGGGGCTTAGTCAAAAGATTCTGAGGACTTCTTGGACAGGTACCAACAAATTCTTCGCACAACGAGTATTCTGGAGACCAGTGGGGTCTCATTTACTACTTTTCTGTTGACTGGGGCAGCTTTTAGATGGTGAGGTACCATCAGTTATGGCCACTAGTGGCTGAGGCCGTTATAGAGGTTGGTGTGCAGCTTGTGCAGCATCTAGAGAAATATCTACAAATCCACCAGTTGCTCTAGCTGGGCGGCAGTTTCCAGATGTGGTCGAGCTAATGGGGCCAGCTCAGGCACCGGCTGTGCCCATTGTGATTCCAGGCCTTCGGGAGGCTTTTGCTATGATATTGACTGCTTGCACCAGCCTTGCTCATGCGGATTGTGTTCAAACTGCACCATCCACTTCTCAAATCATGGAGGTACTCAGACTCCCGCCGCCCATACTCCAAAGTAGGTAGTGCAAAGACATCAGACACCGCGGGTATTACCAGCCCAGCCGGTTGCAGTTGCTCGGGCCCAAGTGGGTCCCATTATGAATTATGAAGAGCAGCAGAGGCTAGAGATATTTGGGAGGCTCGTGCCTCCATCATTCAGTGGGGCGTAGTCAAATGATTCTGAGGACTTCTTGGATAGGTACCGCCAGATTCTTCTCACAGCGGGTATTCTGGAGAACAGTGGGGTCTCATTTACTACTTTTTAGTTGACTGGGGCAGCATTTAGATGGTGGGGTACCACCAGTTAGGGAATACTAGAGGTCGTGGCCCTGATAGATGTTGGGGTGAAACTTGTGCAGCAGCTAGAGACACACCTCCAAATTCGCCAGTTGCTCTAGCTGAGGAGGAGTTTACAGATGCGGTCGATCCAATGATGCCAGCCCAAACACCAATTGTGCTCATTTTAATTCCAGGCCTTCGGGAGGCTTTGGCTTTTATATTGACTATTTGCACTAGCATTGCTCATGCAGTTTGTGTTCAAACCGCACTAGACACTAATCAAGTCGTAGAGGTACTCAAACTCCCGCCGCTCGTACTCTATAGTAGGTAGTGCAAGGACTTTAGACACCGGTTGTATTACAAGCCCACCCGGTTGCAGTTGCTCGGCCCCAAGTAGGTCTTATTATGGATTATGAAGAGCAGGAGAGGCCAGAGGATTCTGAAGACTTCTTGGATAGGTACCACCAGATTCTTCTCACAGCAGGTATTCTGGAGACCAGTGGGGTCTCATTTAATACTTTTTAGTTGACTGGGGCAGCTTTTAGATGGTGGGGTACAACCAGTTAGGGCCACTAGAGGCCGAAGCCGTGATAGAGGCTGGGGTGAAACTTGTGCAGCATCTAGAGAAACACCTACAAATCCACCAGTTGCTCTAGCTGAGGAGCAGTTTCCAGATGTGGTCGAGCCAATGAGACCAGCCTAAACACAAATTGTGCCACTTGTGATTCCAGGCCTTCGGGAGGCTTTGGCTATGATATTGACTATTTGCACTAGCCCTGCTCATGCAGTTTGAGTTCAAACTGCACCAGCCACTACTCGAGTCGTAAAGGTACTCAGACTCCCGCCGCTCGTACTCTAAAGTAGGTAGTGCAAGGACTTCAGACACCGGTTGTATTACAAACCCACCCGGTTGCAGTTGCTCGGACGCTGGTAGGTCCTATTATGGCTTATGAATAGAAGAAGAGGCTAGAGAGATTTGGGAGGATCATGCCTCCATCATTCAGTGGGGCTTAGTCAAAGGATTCTAAGGACTTCTTGGACAGGTACCAGCAAATTCTTCGCACAACGAGTATTCTGGAGACCAGTGGGGTCTCATTTACTACTTTTCTGTTGACTGGGGCAGCTTTTAGATGGTGGGGTACCACCAGTTATGGCCCCTAGTGGCTGAGGCCGTTATAGAGGTTGGGGTGCAGCTTGTGCAGCATCTAGAGAAATATCTACAAATCCATCAGTTGCTCAAGCTGGGCGGCAGTTTCCAGATGCGGTCGAGCTAATGGGGCCAGCTCAGGCACCAGCTGTGCCCATTGTGATTCCAGGCCTTCGGGAGGCTTTTGCTATGATATTGACTGTTTGCACCAGCCTTGCTCATGCGGATTGTGTTCAAACTGCACCATCCACTACTCAAATCGTGGAGGTACTCAGACTCCCGCCGCCCATACTCTAAAGTAGGTAGTGCAAGGACATCAGACATCGCCGGTATTACCAGCCCAGCCGGTTGCAGTTGCTCGGGCCTAAGTGGGTCCCATTATGAATTATGCAGAGCAGCAGAGGCTAGAGAGATTTGGGAGGATCGTTCCTCCATCATTCAGTGGGGCTTAGTCAAATGATTCTGAGGACTTCTTGGATAGGTACCACTAGATTCTTCTCACAGCGGTTATTCTGGAGAACAGTGGGGTCCCATTTACTACTTTTTAGTTGACATGGGCAGCATTTAGATGGTGGGGTACCACCAGTTAGGGAATACTAGAGGTCGTGGCCCTTATAGATGTTGGGGTGAAACTTGTGCAGCAGCTAGAGACACACCTCCAAATCCGCCAGTTGCTCTAGCTGAGGAGCAGTTTACAGATGCGGTCGATCCAATGATGCCAGCCCAAACACCAATTGTGCTCATTTTGATTCCAAACCTTCGGGAGGCTTTGGCTATTAAATTGACTATTTGAACTAGCATTGCTCATGCAGTTTGTGTTCAAACCGCACCAGCCACTACTCAAGTCGTAGAGGTACTCAAACTCCCGCCGCTCGTACTCTATAGTAGGTAGTGCAAGGACTTTAGACACCGGTTGTATTACAAGCCCACCAAGTTGAAGTTGCTGGGCCCCAAGTGGGTCCTATTATGGATTATGAAGAGCAGAAGAGGCTAGAGAGATTTGGGAGGCTCATGCCTCCATCATTCAGTGAGGCTTAGTCAAAGGATTCTGAGGACTTCTTGGATAGGTACCACCAGATTCTTCTCACATCGGGTATTCTTGAGACCAGTGGGGTCTCATTTACTACTTTCTAGTTGACTGGGGCAGCTTTTAGATGGTGGGGTAACACCAGTTATGGCTACTAGTGGTCGAGGCCGTTATAGTGGCTGGGGTGCAGCATGTGCAGCATCTAGAGAAAGACCTGCAAATGCATCAGTTGCTCTAGCTGAGGGGCAGTTTCCAAATGCAGTCGAGCTAATGGGGCCAGCTGAGGCACCAGATGTGCCCATTGTGATTCCAGGCCTTCGGGAGGCTTTTGCTATGACATTGACTGTTTGCACCAGCCACTTCTCAAATCGTAGAGGTGCTCAGGCTCCAGCCGCCCATACTCGAAAGTAGGTAGTGCAAGGACATCAGACACCGCGGGTATTACCAGCCCAGCCGGTTGCAGTTGCTCGGGCCCAAGTGGGTCCCATTTTGAATTATGAAGAGCAGCGGAGGCTAGAGAGATTTGGGAGGCTCGTGCCTCCATCATTCAGTGGGGCTTACTCAAATGATTCTGAGGACTTCTTGGATAGGTACCACCAGATTCTTCTCACAACGGGTATTCTGGAGACCAGTGGGGTCTCATTTACTACTTTCTAGTTGACTGGGGCAGCTTTTAGATGGTGGGGTACCACCAGTTAGGGAATACTAGAGGTCGAGGCCGTTATAGTGGCTGGGGTGCAGCATGTGCAGCATCTAGAGAAAGACCTGCAAATGCATCAGTTGCTCTAGCTGAGGGGCAGTTTCCAAATGCAGTCGAGCTAATGGGGCCAGCTGAGGCACCAGATGTGCCCATTGTGATTCCAGGCCTTCGGGAGGCTTTTGCTATGACATTGACTGTTTGCACCAGCCACTTCTCAAATCGTAGAGGTGCTCAGGCTCCAGCCGCCCATACTCGAAAGTAGGTAGTGCAAGGACATCAGACACCGCGGGTATTACCAGCCCAGCCGGTTGCAGTTGCTCGGGCCCAAGTGGGTCCCATTTTGAATTATGAAGAGCAGCGGAGGCTAGAGAGATTTGGGAGGCTCGTGCCTCCATCATTCAGTGGGGCTTAGTCAAATGATTCTGAGGACTTCTTGGATAGGTACCACCAGATTCTTCTCACAACGGGTATTCTGGAGAACAGTGGGGTCTCATTTACTACTTTTTAGTTGACTTGGGCAGCATTTAGATGGTGGGGTACCACCAGTTAGGGAATACTAGAGGTCGTGGGCCTGATAGATGCTAGGGTGAAACTTGTGCAGCAGCTAGAGACACACCTCCAAATCCACTAGTTGCTCTAGCTGAGGAGCAGTTTACAGATGCGGTCGATCCAATGATGCCATCCCAAACACCAATTGTGCTCATTTTGATTCCAGGCCTTCGGGAGGCTTTGGCTATTATATTGACTATTTGCAATAGCATTGCTCATGCAGTTTGTGTTCAAACCGCACTAGCCACTACTCAAGTCGTAGAGGTACTCAAACTCCCGCCGCTCGTACTCTATAGTAGGTAGTGCAAGGACTTTAGACACCGGTTGTATTAAAAGCCCACCCGGTTGCAGTTGCTCGGCCCCAAGTGGGTCCTATTATGGATTATGAAGAGCAGAAGAGGCTAGAGAGATTTGGGAGGCTCATGCCTCCATCATTCAGTGAGGCTTAGTCAAAGGATTCTGAGGACTTCTTGGATAGGTACCACCAGATTCTTCTCACAGCGGGTATTCTGGAGACCAGTGGGGTCTCATTTACTACTTTCTAGTTGACTGGGGCAGCTTTTAGATGGTGGGGTGACACCAGTTATGGCTACTAGTGGTCGAGGCCATTATAGTGGCTGGGGTGCAGCATCTAGAGAAAGACCTGCAAATGCATCAGTTGCTCTAGCTGAGGGGCAGTTTCCAAATGCGGTCGAGCTAATGGGGCCAGCTGAGGCACCAGTTGTGCCCATTGTGATTCCAAGCCTTCAGGAGGCTTTTGCTATGACATTGACTATTTGCACCAGCCTTGCTCTAGTGGTTTGTGTTCAAACTGCACCAGCCACTTCTCAAATCGTAGAGGTGCTCAGGCTCCAGCCGCCCATACTCGAAAGTAGGTAGTGCAAGGACATCAGACACCGCGGGTATTACCAGCCCAGCAGGTTGCAGTTGCTCAGGCCCAAGTGGGTCCCATTATGAATTATGAAGAGCAGCAGAGGCTAGAGAGTTTTTGGAGGCTCGTGCCTCAATCATTCAGTGGGGCTTAATCAAATGATTATGAGGACTTCTTGGATAGGTACCACCAGATTCTTCTCACAGCGGGTATTCTGGAGAACAGTGGGGTCTCATTTACTACTTTTCAGTTGACTGGGGCAACATTTAGATGGTGGGGTACCGCCAATTAGGGCCACTAGAGGCCTAGGCCGTGATAGAGGTTGGGATTAAGCTTGTGCAAGTGCTAGACACGTGCAAATCCACCAGTTGCTCTAGCTGAGGAGCAGCTTCCAGATGCGGTCTAGCCAATGGGGCCAGCTCAGGCACCAACTGTGCCCATTGTGATTCCAGGCCTTCGGGAGGCTTTGGCTATGATATGGATTGTTTGCACTAGCCTGGCTGATGTGGTTTTTGTTCAAACTGCACCAGCCATTTCTCGAATCATAGAGGTACTCAGAATCCCCCCCGCCCATACTCTAAAGTAGGTAGTTCAAGGTCATCAGACACCACGGGTATTACCATCCCAGCCGATTGTAGTTGCTCGGGTCCAAGTAGGTGCCATTATGTATTATGAAGAGCAGAAGAGTCTATGGAGATTTGGGAGGCTCATGTCTCCATCATCCAGTGGGGCTTAGTCAAAGGATTCTGAGGACTTCTTTGATAGGTATCAGCAGATTCTTCGCACAGCGAGTATTCTGAAGACCAGGGGGTCTCATTTACTACTTTTTAGTTGACTGGGGCAGCTTTTCGATGGTGGGGTACCACCTATTATGGCCACTAGTGGCCGAGGCCGTTATACAGGTTGAGGTGCAGCATGTGCAGCAGCTAGAGAAAGACCTGCAAATCCACTAGTTCCTCTAGCTGAGGGGCAGTTTCCAGATGCGGTCGAGCTAATTGGGACCGCTCAGGCACCAGTTGTGACCATTGTGATTCTAGGCCTTCAGGAGGCTTTGGCTATGATATTGAATGTTTCCACTAACCTTGGTTATGCGGTTTATGTTGACACAAAACCAACAACTTCTCAGTTCGTAGAGGTACTCAGACTCCCGTCGCCCGCACTCCAGTGTAGGTAGTGCGAGGACTTCAGACTCCGTGGGTGTTTCCATCCCAGCCGATTACAATTGCTCAGGCCCATGTGGGTCACAATATGGCTGATGAAGAGCATAAGAGCCTAGAGATATTTGGGAGGCTCATTCCTCCATCATTCAGTGGGGTTTAGTCAAAGGATTCTTAGGACTTCTTGGATATGTACCAGCAGATTCTAAGCATAGAGAGTATTCTGGAGACTAGTGGGGTCTCATTTACTACTTTACAGATGAATGTGGCAACTTTTCAATTGCGGGGTACCGCCAATTAGGGCCACTAGTGGCCGAGGACGTTATATAGGCTGGGGTGCAGCATATGCAGAAGCTAGAGAAAGACCTGCAAATCCACCAGTTGCTTTAGCTGAGGGGCAGTTTCCAGATGCGGTCGAGCTAATGGGGCCATCTCAAGCACCAGTTGTGCCCATTGTGATTCCAGACCTTCAGGAGGCTTTGGCTATAATATTGAATGTTTGCACTAACCTTGCTCATACGGGTTATGTTTAAAGCGAACCAGCCACTTCTAAGGCCGTAGAGGTACTCAGACTCCCGTCGCCCGTACTCCAAAATAGGTAGTGCAAGGACTTCAAACACTGTGGGTATTTCCAGCCCAGCGGGTTACAATTGCTCAGGCCCATGTAGGTCCCAATATGGCTGATGAAGAGCAGAAGAGGATAGATATATTTGGGAGGCTCATGCCCTCCATCATTCAGTGGGGATTAGGCAAATGATTCTTAGGAATTCTTGGATAGGTACCACCAAATTCTTCGCATAGCAGGTAATCTGGAGACCAGCTGGGTCTCATTTACTACTTTTCAGTTGACTCGGTCAGCTTTTAGATGGTGGGGTAACACCAGTTATGGCCACTAGTGGCCGAGGCTGTTATAGAGGCTGGAGTGCAGCATGTGCAGCAGCTAGAGAAACACCTACAAATCTGCCAGTTGCACTAGCTGAGGGGCAGTTTCCAGATGCGGTCGAGCTAATGGGGCCAGCTCAGGCACCAGTTGGTCCCATTGGGATTCCAGGCCTTCAAGAAGCTTTGGCTATGATATTGAATGTTTGCACTAACCTTGCTCATGAGGTTTATGTTTAAATCGAACCAGCCACTTCTCAGGTCGTAGAGGTACTCAGACTCCCGCCGCCCTTCCTCCAAAGTAGGTAGTGCAAGGACTTCAGACACCGTGGTTATTTCCAGCCCAGCCGGTTACAATTGCGCAGGCCCATGTGGGTCCCATTATGGCTGATGAAGAGCAGAAGATGCTAGAGATATTTGGAAGGCTCATGCATCCATCATTCAGGTGGGCTTAGTCAATGGATTCAGAGGACTTTTTGGATAGGTACCAGCAGATTTTTCGCACAGCGGGTATTCTAGAGACTAGTGGAGTCTCATTTACAACTTCTCATTTCACAGGGGCAGCTTTTAGATGGTGGGGTACCACTAGTTAGGGCCACTAGAGGCCGAGGCCGTGATAGAAGCTGGGGTGAAGCTTGTGTATTAGCTAGAGAAACACCTGTAAATCCTCCAGTTGCTCTAGCTGAGGGGCAGTTTCTAGATGCGGTCAAGGTAATGGGGCCAGCTCAGGCACCAGCTGTGCCCATTGTGATTCCACGCCTACGAGAGGCTTTGGCTATGATATTGACTGTTTGCACTAGCCTTGCTCATGCGGTTTGTGTTCAAACTGCACCAGCCATTTCTCAAATCATAGAGGTACTCAAACTCCCGCCGCCCATACTCTATTGTAGGTTGTGCAAGGACTTTAGACACCGTGGGTATTACAAGCCCACCCGGTTGCAGTTGCTCGGGCCCAAGTGGGTCACATTATGGCCTATGAAGAGTTAAGGGGATAGAGAGATTTGGGAGGCTCATGCCTCAATAATTCAGTGAGGGTTAAACAAAGGATTCTGAGGAGTTCTTGGATAGGTATTAGCAGATTCTTCGCACATCAAGTATTCTGGAAACCAGTGGGGTCTCATTTACTACTTTTCAGTTGACTCGGGTAGCTTTTAGATGGTGGGGTACCACCAGTTATGGCCACTAGTGGTCGAAGACGTTATAGAGCCTGGAGTGCAGCATGTGCACCAGCTAGAGAATCACCTGCAAATCCACAAGTTGCTCTAGCTGAGGGGCGGTTTCTAGATGCAGTCGAGCCAATGGGGCCAACTCAAGCACCAGATGCAAATCCACTAGTTGCTCTAGCTAAGGAGCAGTTTCCAGATGCGGTCTAGCCAATGGGGCCGGCTCAGGCACCAGCAGTGCCCATTGTGATTCCAGGCCTTCGGGAGGCTTTGGCTATGATATGGCCTGTTTGCACCACCCTTGCTCATGTAGTTTGTGTTCAATATGAATCAGCCTCTTCTCAAATCGTACAGGTATTCAGACTCCCGCCGCCCATACCCTAAAGTAGGTAGTGCAAGGACATCAAACACCGCGGGTATTACCATCCAAGTCGGTTGCAGTTGCTCGGGCCCAAGTGGGTGCAATTATAGATTATGAAGAGCAGAAGATGCTAGAGAGATTTGGGAGGCTCATCCATCCATCATTAAGTGGGCTTAGTCAAATGATTCTTAGGACTTCTTAGATAGGTACCAGTTGATTCTTTGCTCAGCGAGTATTCTAGAGACCAGTGGGGTCTCATTTACTACTTTTCAGTTGACTAGGCTAGCTTTTCAATGGTGGGGTACCACCAGTTATGGACACTAATGGCAGAGGCCGTTATAGAGGCTAGGGTATAGCATGTGCAGCAGCTAGAGAAAGACCTGCAAATCCACCAGTTGCTCTAGCTGAGGGGCAGTTTCCAGATGTGGTCGAGCTAATGGGGCCAGCTCAGGCACTAGTTGTGACCATTGTGATTCCAGGCCTTCAGGAGGCTTTGGCTATGATATTGAATGTTTGCACTAACCTTGCTCATGCAGTTTATGTTTAAACCGAACCAGCCACTTCTCAGGCCGTAGAGGTACTCAGATTCCGGTCGCCCGCACTCCAAAGTAGGTAGTGCAAAGACTTCAGACACCGTGGGTGTTTCCAGCCCAGCCAGTTACAATTGCTCAGGCCCATGTGGGTCCCAATATGGCTGATGAAGGGCAGAAGAGGCTAGAGATATTTGGGAGGCTCATGCCTCCATTATTCAGTGGGTTTAGTCAAAGGATTCTTAGGACTTCTTGGATAGATACCACCAGATTCTTCGCACAGCGGGTATTCTGGAGACTAGTGGGGTCTCATTTACTACTTTTCAGTTTACAGGGGCAGCTTTTAGATGGTGGGGTACAACCAGTTAGGGCCACTAGAGGCCGAGGCCGTGATAGAGGCTCGGGTGAAACTTGTGTAGCAGGTAGAGGAACATCTGCAAATCCCCCAGTTTCTCTAGCTGAGGGAAATTTCCAGATGCAGTCGAGCTAATGGGGCCAGCTCAGGCACCAGTTGGTCCCATTGTGATTCCAGGCCTTCAGAAGGCTTTGGCTATGATATTGAATGTTTGCACTAACCTTGCTCATACGGTTTATGTTTAAATCGAACCGGCCACTTCTCAGGTCGTAGAGGTACTCAGACTCTCGTCGCCGTTACTCCAAAGTAGGTAGTGCAAGGACTTCAGACAGCGTGGTTATTTCCAGCCCAGCCGGTTACAATTGCTCAAGCCTATGTGGGTCCCATTATGGCTGATGAAGAGCAAAAAGGCTAGTGATATTTGGGAGGCTCATGCATCCATTATTTAGTATGGCTTAGTCAATGGATTATGAGGACTTCTTGGATAGGTACCAGCTGATTTTTCGTACATCGGGTATTTTGGAGACCAGTGAGGTCTCATTTACAACTTTTTAGTTCACAGGGGCAGCTTTTAGATGGTGGGGTACCACCAGTTAGGGCCACTAGAGGCCGAGGCCATGATAGAAGCTGGGGTGAAGCTTGTGCAGTAGCTAGAGAAACACCTGCAAGTCCACCAGTTGCTCTAGCTGAGGGCAGTTTTCAGATGTGGTCGAGCTAATGGGGCCAGCTCAGGCACTAGTTGTGACCATTGTGATTCCAGGCCTTCAGGAGGCTTTGGCTATGATATTGAATGTTTGCACTAACCTTGCTCAAGTGGTTTATGTTTAAACTGAACCAGCCACTTCTCAGGCAGTAGAGGTACTCAGACTCCGGTCGCCCGCACTCTAAAGTAGGTAGTGCAAAGACTTCAGACACCGTGGGTGTTTCCAGCCCAGCCGGTTACAATTGCTCAGGCCCATGTCGGTCCCAATATGGCTGATGAAGGGCAGAAGAGGCTAGAGATATTTGGGAGGCTCATGCCTCCATCGTTCAGTGGGTTTAGTCAAAGGATTCTTAGGACTTCTTGGATAGGTACCACCAGTTTCTTCGCACAACGGGTATTCTGGAGACCAGTGGGGTCTCATTTACTACTTTTCAGTTTACAGGGGCAGCTTTTAGATGGTGGGGTACAACCAGTTAGGGCCATTAGAGGCCGAGGACGTGATAGAGGCTCGGGTGGAGCTTGTGTAGCAGCTAGAGAAACACCTGCAAATCCACCAGTTGCTCTAGCTGAGGGGATTTTCCAGATGCGGTCGAGCTAATGGGGCCAGCTCAGGCACCAGTTGGTCCCATTGTGATTCTAGGCCTTCATGAGGCTTTGGCTATGATATTGAATGTTTGCACTAACCTTGCTCATGTCGTTTATGTTTAAATCGAACCAGCCACTTCTCAGGTCGTAGAGGTACTCAAACTCCCGCCGCCGTTACTCCAATGTAGGTAGTGCAAGGACTTCATACAGCGTGGTTATTTCCAGCCCATCCGTTTAGAATTGCTCAGGCCCATGTGGGTCCCATTATGGCTGATGAAAAGCAGAAGAGGCTAGAGATATTTTGGAGGCTCATGCCTCCATCATTCAGTGGGGTTTAGTCAAAGGATTCTCAGGACTTCTTGGATAGGTACCACCAGATTCTTCGCACAGCGGGTACTGTGGAGACCAGTGGGGTCTTATTTACTACTTTTTAGTTGACTGGGGAAGCTTTTAGATGGTGGGGTCCAACAAGTTTGGGCCACTAGAGGTCGAGGCCGTGATAGAGGCTTGGGTGAAGCTTATGCAGCAGCTAGAGAAACACCTGCAAATCCACAAGTTGCTCTAGCTGAGGAACAGTTTCCAATTGCGGTCGAGCCAATGGGGCCAGCTCAAGCACCAGCTGTGCCCATTGTGATTCCAGGCCTTCGGGAGGCTTTGGCTATGATATTGAATGGTTGCACTAGCCTTGCTCATGCAGTTTGTGTTCATACTACACCAGCCATTTCTCAAATCGTAGAGGTACTCAGACTCCCACCGCCCATACTCTAAAGTAGGTAGTGCAAGGACTTCAAACACCAGGGGTATTACCAGCCCATCTGGTTGCAGTTGCTCGAGCCCAAGTGGGTCCCATTATGGCTTATGAAGTGCAGAAGAGGTCAGAGAGATTTGGGAGGCTCATGCATCCATCATTCAGTGGGTCTTAGTGAAAGGTACCACCATATTCTTCGCACATCAGGTGTTCTAGAGGCTAGTGAGGTCTTATTTACTACTTTTCAATTGACATGGGCAGCTTTTAGATGGTGGGGTACCATCAGTTAGGGCTACTAGATGCTGAGGCCGTGATAGAGGCTGGGGTGCATCTTGTGCAGCAGCTAGAGAAACACGTCTAAATCCACTAGTTGCTCCAATTGAGAAGCAGTTTCCAGATGCGGTCGAGCCAATGGGGCCAGCTCAGGCACCAGCTGTGACCATTGTAATTCTAGGCCTTCAAAAGGCTTAGGCTATGATATTGATTGTTTGGAATAGCCTTGATCATGAGGTATGTGTTCAAACTACACCACCGAATTCTCAGGTCATAGAGGTACTCAAACTCCCGTCCCCATACTCCAAAGTAGGTAGTGCAAGGACATCAGACACCGGGGGTATTACCATCCCAGCCATTTGCAGTTCTCGGGCGCAGGTGGAAATCCCATTATGGATTATGAAGAGCAGAGGAGTAGTTTCAAGATGCGGTCGAGCTAATGGAGCCAGCTCACGCACCAGTTCTGCCCATTGTGATTTCAGGCCCTCGGGAGGCTTTGGGTATGATATTGAATGTTTGCACTATCCTTGCTCATGCAATTTATGTTTAAACTGAGACATTCACTTCTCAAGCCGTAGAGGTACTCAGAATCCCGTCGCACGTACTCTAAAGTAGGTAGTGCAAGGACTTCAGACGCCGGGGGTATTACTATCCCAGCCATTTCCAGTTCTCGGGCGCAGGTGGAAATCCCATTATGGATTATGAAGAGCAGAGGAGACTAGATAGATTTGGGAGGCTCATGCCTCCATCACTAAGTAGGGCTTAGTCAAATGCTTCTGAGGACTTATTGGATAAGTACCAGCAAATTCTTCGTACAACGAGTAATCTGGAGACCAGTGGGGTCTCACTTACTACTTTTCAGTTGACTGGGGCAGCTTTTAGATTGTATGGTACCACCAGTTAGGGCCACTAGAGGTCGAGGACGTGATGGAGGCTTGGGTGAATCTTGTGCAACAGCTAGAGAAACACCGGCAAATCCACCAGCTGCTCTAGCTGAGTTGCAGTTTCCAGATGCGGTCGAGCCAATGGGGCCAGCTCAAGCACCAGCTGTGCCCATTGTGATTCCACGCCTTTGGGAGGCTTTGGCTATGATATTGAATGTTTGCACTAACCTTGCTCAAGCAGTTTGTGTTCAAACTGCACCAGCCACTTCTCAAGTCGTAGAGGTACTCAAACTCCCGCCACCCGTACTCCAAAGTAGGTAGTGCAAGGACTTCAGAAACCGTGGGTATTACAAGCCCAGTCGGTTACAGTTTCTGAGGCCCATGTGGATCCCATTATAACTGATGAAGAGCAGAAGAGGCTAGAGATGTTTGGGAGGCTCATGCCTACATCAATCAGGGGGGCTTAGTCAAGGGATTCTTAGGACTTCTTGGATAGGTAGCACCATATTTTTCGCACATCGGGTATTCTGGAGACCAGTGGGGTCTCATTTACTACTTTTTCAATTTACAAGTGCAACTTTAGATGGTGGGGTACCACCAAGTATGGCTACTAGAGGCCGAGGTCGTGATAGAGGCTGGGGTACAACTTGTGCAGCAGCTAGAGAAACACGTGCAAATCCACCAGTTGCTCTAATTGAGGAGCAGTTTCCAGATGCGGTCGAGCCAATGGGGCCAGCTCAGGCACCAGCTATAACCATTGTGATACCAGGCCTTCAGGAGGCTTTGGCTATTATATTGACTGTTTGAACTAGCCTTGCTCATGCGGTTTGTGTTTAAAATACACCAGCCAAATCTCAGGTCGTAGAGGTACCCAGACTCCTGCCACCCATAGTCTTAAGTAGGTAGTGCAAGGACTTCAGACACTAGAGGTATTACCAGCCCAGTCGGTTGTAGTTGCTCGGGCGAAGGTGGGTCCCAGTGGGGCTTAGACAAAGGATTCTAAGGACTTCTTGGATAGGTACCAGCAAATTCTTCGGACAACGAGTATTCTAGAGAGCAGTGGGGCCTCATTTACTACTTTTCCGTTGACTGGGGGAGCTTTTAGATGGTGGGGTACCACCAGTTATGGACACTAGTGGCCGAGGCTGTTATTGAGGCTGGGGTGTAGCTTGTGCAGCTGCTAGAGAAACACCTACAAATCCACCAGTTGCTCTAGATGAGGGGCAATTTCCAGATGCGGTTGAGCTAATAGGGCCAGCTAAGGCACCAATTATGCCCATTGTGATTCCAGGCCTTCAGGAGGCTTTGGTAATGATATTGAATCTTTGCACTAACCTTGCTCATGCGGTTTGTGTTCAAACCGGACTAGCCACTTCGCAGGCCGTAAAGGTACTCAGCCTTCCGTCGCCCGTACTCCAAAGGAGGTATCGCAAGGACTTCAGACACCATGGGCATTTCAGCCCAGCCGGTTATAGTTGCTCAGGCACATGTGGGTCCTATTATGGCTGATGAAGAGTAAAAGACGCTAGAGATATTTTGGAGGCTCATGCCTCCATCATTTAGTGGGTCTTAGTCAAAGGATTCTGATAACTTCTTGGATAGGTACCATAAATCGCACCGCGACTATTGTGGAGACTAGTGGGGTCTTATCTACTAGTTTTCAGTTGACTGGGACAACTTTTAGATGGTGGGGTACTACCAACTATGGCCACTAATGGGTGAGGCCATTATACAGGCTGGGGTGCAGCTTGTGCAGCAGCTAGAGAAACATCTCCAGTAGTTGCTCTAGCTTAGGATCAATTTCCAGATATGGTCGAGCCAATGGGGCCACCTCAGGCACCAGCTGTGCCCATTGTCATTCTAGGCCTTCAAGAAGCTTTGGTTATGATATTGACTATTTGCACTACCCTTGCTCATGTAGTTTGTGTTCAAACTGCACTTGCCACTTCTCAGGTCGTAGAGGTACTCCGACTCCCGCCGCTCGTACTCTAAAGTAGGTTGTGCAAGGCCCATGTGGGTCCCATTATGGCTTATAAAGAGTAGAAGAGGCTAGAGAGATTTGGGAGGCTCATGCCTCCATCATTCAGTAGGCCTTAGCCAAAGGATTATAAGGACTTCTTAGATAGGTACCAAAAAATTCTTGATACAGCGAGTATTCTGGAGACCAGTGGGGTCTCATTTAGTACTTTTTCGTTGACTGGGGCAGCTTTTAGATGGTGGGTTACCATGAGTTATGGACACTAGTAGCCGAGGCTGTTATAGAGGGTGGGGTGCAGCTTGTGCATCCTATAGAGAAACACTTGCAAATCCACCAGTTGCTCTAGCTGAGGGGCAGTTTCCAGATGCGGTCGAGGTAATGGGTCCAGCTCAGGAACCATGTGTGCCCAGTGTGATTCCAGGCCTTCAGGAGGCTTTTGCTATGATATTGAATGTTTGCACTAACTTTACTCATGCGGTTTATGTTTAAACCGAACCAGCCACTTCTCAGGACGTAGAGGTACTCAAACTGTTGTCGCCCGTACTCTAAAGTAGGTTGTGCAAGGACTTCAGACACCGTGGATATTTGCATCCAAGCCGGTTAGAATTGCTAAGGTCCATGTGGGTCACAATATGGCTGATAAAGAGCAGAATAGGCTAGAGATATTTGGGAGGCTCAAGCCTCCATCATTCAGTGCGGCTATATCAATGGATTCTTAGGACTTCTTGGATAGGTACAACCAGATTCTTCGCCCATCGGGTATTCTGGAGACTAGTGGGGTCTCATTTACTACTTTTCAGTTGACTAGGGCAGCTTTTAGATGGTGGGGTACCACCAGTTAGGAACAATAGTGGTCGAGGTCGTGATAGAGGCTGGGGTGCAGCTTGTGCAACAGCTAGAGAAACACGTGCAAATCCACCAGTTTCTCTAGCCGAGGAGCAGTTTCCAGATGCGGTCGAGCCAATGGGGCCAGCTCAGGCACAAGATGTGCCCATTGTGATACCCGGACTTCGGGAGGCTTTGGCTATGATATTGACTGTTTGCACTAGCGTTGCTCATGCAGTTTGTGTTCAAACTGGACCAGCCACTTCTCAAGCCGTAGAGGTACTCAGACTCCCGTCTCCCATACTCCAAACTAGGTAGTACAAGGACTTCAGACACCGTGGGTATTTCCTGCCCTGCCGTTTACAGTTAGTCAGGCCCATAAGAGGCTAGAGATATTTGGGAGGATCATGCCTCCATCATTCAAATGGGGCCTTAGTCAAAGGATTCTTAGGACTTCTTAGATAGGTACACCAGATTATTCGCACATCGGGTATTCTGGAGACCAGTGGGGTCTCATTTACTACTTTTTAGTTGACTAGGGTAGCTTTTAGATGGAGGGGTGCCAATAGTTAGGGCCACTAGAGGCCGAGGCTGGGGTGCAGCTTGTGCAGCAGCTAGAGAAACACCTGCAACTCCACAAGTTGCTTTAGCTGAGGGGCAGTTCCCAGATGCGGTAGAGCTAATGGGGCCAGCTGAGGCACCAACTGTGCCCATTGTGATTCCAAGCCTTCAGGAGGCTTTTTCTATGATATTGAATGTTTGCACTAACCTTGCTCATGTGGTTTGTGTTCAAACCGGACCAGCCACTTCTCATGACGTAAAGGTACTTAGACTCCCGTCGCTCATACTCCAAAGTAGGTAGTGGAAGGACTTCAAACACCGTGGATATTTGCAGCCCAGCCGGTTCTTATTGCTCAGGCCCATGTGGGTCCTATTATGGCTTATGAAGAGCAGAAGAGGCTAGAGATATTTGGGAGGCTCATGCCTCCATTATTCAATGGGTCTTAGTCAAAGGATTCTTAGGACTTCTTGGATAAGTACCACTAGTGGTGTCTCATTTACTACTTTTCATTTGACTGGGGCAGCTTTTAGATGGTGGGGTACAACAACTTAGGGCCACTGGAGGCCAAGGCCGTGATACAAGCTGGGGTGCAGCTTGTGCAGCAGCTAGAGAAACACGTGCAATTCTACCTGTTGCTCTAGTTGAGGAGCAGTTTCTAGGTGCGGTCGAGGCAATGGGGCCAACTCAGGCACCAGCTGTAACCATTGTGATTCCAGGCCTTCAGGAGGCTTTGGCTATGGTATTGAATGTTTGTACTAGCCTTGCTCATGCAGTATGTATTCAAACCGGACTAGCCACTTCTCACGCTGTAGAGGTACTCAGACTCATGTCGCCCGTACTCCAAAGTAGGTAGTGCAAGGACTTCAGACACCGTGGGTATTTGCAACCCAGCCGGTTACAGTTGCTCAGGCCCATGTGGGTCCCAATGTGGCAGATGAAGAGCAGAAGAGGCTAGAGAGATTTGGGAGGCTCATGCCTCCATCATTTAGTGGGGCTTAATCAATGAATTCTGAGGACTTCTTGGACAGGTACCAGCAGATTCGTCGCACAACGAGTAATCTGGAGACTAGTGGGGTCTCATTTACTACTTTTGAGTTGACAGGGGCATCTTTTAGATGGTGGGGAACCACCACTTGTGGCCACTAGTGACCGAGGGCGTTATGGAGGCTGGGGTGCAACTTGTGCAGCAGCTAGAGAAACACCTATAAATCCACCGGTTTCTCTAGTTGAGGGGCAGTTTCCCGATGCGGTCGAGCTAATGGGGCCAACTCAGGCACAACTTGTGCTCATTGTGATTCTAGGCCTTCAAAAGGCTTTGGCTATGATATGGAATGTTTTCACTTACCTTGCTCATGTGGTTTTTTTTCAAACTGGACCCGCCACTTCTCAGGCCGTAGAGGTACTCAGACTCCCGTCGCCCATATTCCAAAGTAGGTCGTGCAAGGACTTCAGACACCGTGGGTATTTCCAGCCCAGCCTGTTATAGTTGCTCAGGCCCATCTGGGTCCCATTATGGCTGATGAAGAGCAGAAGAGGCTAGATATATTTGGGAGACTCATGCGTCCATCATTCAGTGGGGCTTAGTTAAAGGATTCTTAGGACTTCTTCGATAGGTACCACCCTATTCTTCGGGCCACTAGAGGCCGAGGCTGTGATACAGGCTGAGGTGCAGCTTGTGCAGCAGCTAGAGAAACACGTGCAATTCAACCGGTTTCTCTAGTTGTGGAGGAGTTTCGAGATGCGGTCGAGCTAATGGGGCCAGCTCAGGCACCAATTGTTACTATTGTGATTCCAGGCCTTCAGGAGGCTTTGTCTATGATATTGACTGTTTGCACTTGGCTTGCTCATGAGGTTTGTGTTCAAACTACACCAGCCACTTCTCAGGTCGTAGAGGTACTTAGACTCCCGCCGCCCGTACTCTAAAGTTGGTAGTGCAAGGACTTCAGACACTAGAGGTGTTACCAACCTAATCGGTTGTAGTTTCTTAGGACCAGGTGAGTCCCCTTATGCCTTATGAAGAGCAGAAGAGGCTAAAGAGATTTGGGAGGCTCATGCCTCCATCATTCAGTGGGGCTTAGCCAAAGAATTCTGAGGACTTCTTGGATAGGTACCAGCAGATTTTGCACAACGAGTATTCTGGAGACCAATGGGGTCTCATTTCTACTTTTCAGTTGACTGGGGAAACCTTTGAAATGTGGGGTACCACGAGTTATGGACACTAGAGTCCGACGATGTTATAGAGGCTGGGGTGCAGCTTGTGCAGCAGTTAGAGAAACACCTACAAATCAACCTGTTGCTTTAACTGAGGGGAAATTCCTAGATGCAGTCGAGCTAATGGGGTCAGCTCAGGCACTAACTGTGCCCATTGTGATTCCAGGCCTTCAGGAGGCTTTGGCCATGATATTGAATGTTTGCACTATCCTTGCTCATGTGGTTTGTATTCAAACCGAACCAGCCACTTCTCAGGCCATAGAGGAACTCAGACTCCAGTCGCCCGTACTCGAAAGTAGGTAGTGCAAGGACTTCAGACACCATGGGTATTTGCAGCCCAGCCGGTTCCAGTTGCTCAAGCCCATGTGGGTCCCATTATGGCTGATGAAGAGCAGAAGAGGCTAGAGAGATTTGGGAGGCTCATGCCTCCATGATTCAGTGGGGCTTAGTCAAAGGATTGTTAGGAATTCTTGGATAGGTACCACCAGTGGGGTCTCATTTACTACTTTTCATTTGACTGGGGCAGCTATTAGAGGGTGGGGTACAACAACTTAGGGCACTAGAGGCCGAGGCTGTGATACAGGCTGGGGTGCTGCTTGTGCAGCAGCTAGAGAAACACGTACAATTCTACCTGTTGCTCTAGTTGAGAAGCAGTTTCCAGATGCGGTCGAGCCAATGGGGCCATCTCAGGCACCAGCTGTAACCATTGTGATTCAAGGATTCAGGAGGCTTTGTCTATGATATTGAATATTTTTACTAGCCTTGCTCATGCAGTTTGTATTCAAACCGGACTAGCCACTTCTCAGGCTGTAGAGGTACTCAGACTCATGTCGCCCGTACTCCAAAGTAGGTTGTGCAAGGACTTCAGACACCGTGGGTATTTGCAGCCCAATCGGTTACAGTTGCTCCATGTGGGTCACAATGTGGTAGAGGAATAGCAGAAGAGGCTAGAGAGATTTGGGAGTCTCATGCCTCCATTATTTAGTGGGGCTTAGTCAAATAATTCTGAGGACTTCTTGGACAGGTACCAGCAGATTCGTCGCACAACGAGTATTCTGGAGACTAGTGGGGTCTCATTTACTACTTTTTGAGTTGACAGGGGCAGCTTTTAGATTGTGGGGAACCACCACTTGTGGCCACTAGTGACCGAGGCCGTTATAGAGGCTGGGATGCAACTTCAGCAATAGCTAGAGAAATACCTATAAATCCACTGGTTTCTCTAGTTGAGGGGCAGTTTCCCGATGCGGTTGAGCTAATGGGGCCAACTCAGGCACAAGTTGTGCTCATTGTGATTCCAGGCCTTCAAGAGGCTTTGGCTATGATATCGAATGTTTTCACTAACCTTGCTCATGTGGTTTTTTTTCAAACCGGACCATCCACTTCTCAGGCCGTAGAGGTACTCAGACTCCCGTCGCCCATACTCCTAGGTAGGTAGTGCAAGGACTTCAGACACCGTGGGTATTTCCAGCCCAGCCTGTTATAGTCGCTCAGGCCCATGTGGGTCCCATTATGGCTGATGAAGAGCAGAAGAGGCTAGATATATTTGGGAGACTCATGCCTCCATGATTCAGTAGGGCTTAGTTAAAGGATTCTTAGGAATTCTTAGATAGGTACCACCATATTCTTTGCACATCGGTTATTCTGGAGACTAGTGAGGTATCATTTACTACTTTTAAATTGATAGGGGCAGGTTTTAGATGGTGGGGTACCACTAGTTAGGGATACTAGAGGCCGAGGCCCTAATAGAGGCTAGGGTGCAGCTTGTGCAATAGCTAGAGAAACACGTGCAAATCCACCAGTTGTTCTAGTTGAGGTGCTGTTTCCAGATGCGGTCGAGCTAATGGGACCAGCTCAGGCACCAATTGTAACTATTGTGATTCCAAGCCTTCAGGAGGCTTTGGCTATGATATTGACTGTTTGCACTAGGCTTGCTCATGCGGTTTATGTTCAAACTACACCAGCCACTTCTCAGGTCGTAGAGGTACTCAAACTCCCGCCGCCCGTACTCTAAAGTTGGTAGTGCAAGGACTTCAGACACTAGGGGTGTTACCAGCCCAACCAATTGTAGTTGCTAAGGACAAGGTGAGTCCCCTTATGGCTTATGAAGAGTAGAAGAGGCTAGAGAGATTTTGGAGGCTCATGCCTCCATCATTCAGTGGGGCTTAGCGAAAGAATTCTGAGGACTTCTTGGATAGGTACCAGCAGATTTTGCACGACGAGTATTCTGGAGACCAATGGGGTCTCATTTCTACCTTTCAGTTGACTGGGGCAGCCTTTAGAATGTGGGCTACCACAAGTTATGGCCACTAGAGACCGAGGATGTTATAGAGGCTGGGATGCAACTTGTGCAGCAGCTAGAGAAACACCTACAAATCAACCAGTTGCTTTAGCTGAGGGGCAATTCCTAGGTGCAGTCGAGCTAATGGGGCCAGCTCAAGCACTAACTGTGCCCATTGTGATTTCAGGCCTTCAGGAGGCTTTGGCTATGATATTGAATGTTTGCACTATCCTTGCTCATGTGGTTTGTATTCAAACCGGACTAGCCATTTCTCAGGCCATAGAGGTACTCAGACTCCTGTCGCCCGTACTCGAAAGTAGGTAATGCAAGGACTTCAGACACCGTGGGTATTTGCAGCCCAGCCGGTTCCGGTTGCTCAAGCCCATGTGGGTCCCATTATGGCTGATGAAGAGCAGAAGAGACTAGAGAGATTTGGGAGGCTCATGCCTCCAACATTCAGTGGGGCTTAGTCAAAGGATTCTGAGGACTTCTTGGATAGGTACCAGCAGATTCTTCGCGCAACGAGTATTCTGGAGGCCGGTTGGGTCTCATTTTCTACTTTTTAGTTGATTAGGGTAGCTTTTAGATGGTGGGGTACCACCAGTTATGGACATTAGTGGCAGAGGCTGTTATAGAGGCTGGGGTGCAGCAGCAAGAGAAACACTTGAAAATCCACCAGTTTCTCTAGCTGAGGGGCTGTTTCCAAATGCGGTTGAGCTAGTGGGGCCAACTCATGCACTAGTTTTGCCCATTGTGATTCCAGGCCTCCAGGAGGCTTTATCTATGATATCTAATGTTTGCACTAACCTTGCTCATGTGGTTTGTGTTCAAACCGGACCAGCCACTTCTGAGACCGTAGAGGTACTCAGTCTCCCGTCGCCCATACTACAAAGTAGGTAGTGCAAGGACTTCAGACACCATGGATATTTCCAGCCCAACCGGTTACAGTTGCTCAAACCCATGTGGGTCACATTATGGCTGATGAAGAGCAGAAGAGGCTAGAGATATTTGGGAGGCTCATGCCTCCATCATTCAGTGGGCTTAGTCAAAGGATTCTTAGAACTTCTTGGATAGGTACCACCAGATTCTTCGCACAACAGGTATTCTTGAGACCGGTGAGGTCTCATTTACTACTTTTCAGTTGACTAGGGCAGGTTTGAGATAGCGGGGTACCACCAGTTAGGGCTACTAGAGGCTGAGTCCGTGATAGAGGCTGGGGTGCAGCTTGTGCAGCAGCTAGAAAAACACGTGCAAATCCACCAGTTGCTCTCGTTGAGGAGCAGTTTCCAGATGCGATCGAGCCAATGGGGCCAGCTCAGGCGCCAACTGTGCCCATTGTGATTCCAGGCCTTCAGGAGGCTTTGGCTATGATATTGAATGTTTGCCCTAACCATGCTCATGTGGTTTGTGTTCAAATCGCACCAGCCACTTCTCAGGCCGTAGAGGTACTCAGACTCCCATCGCCCACACTCCAAAGTAGGTAGTGCAAGGACTTCAGACACCATGGATATTTCCAGCCCATCCAGTTATAGTTGCTCAGGTCCATGTGGGTCCCATTATGGCTGATGAAGAGCAGAAGAGGCTAGAGATATGTTGGAGGCTCAGTCCTCCATCATTCAGTGGGGCATAGTCATCGGATTTTCAGGACTTCTTGGGTAGCTACAACAAGATTCTTCGCATAGCGTGTATTCTAGAGACCAGTGGGGTCTAATTTACTACTTTTCAGTTGACTGGGGCAGTTTTTAGATTGTTGGGTACCATCAATTATGGCCACTAGAGGCCGAGGACGTAATAGAGGCTGGGGTGCAGCTTGTGCAACAGCTAGAGAAACACCTGCAAATCCATCAGTTGCTCTAGCTGAGGGGCAGTTTCGAGATGCGGTCAAGCTATTGGGGTAAACTCAGGCACCAGTTGTGCCCATTGTAATTCCAGGCCTTTAGGAGGCTTTGGCTATGATAATAAATGTTTTCACTAATCTTGCTCATGCGGTTTATGTTTAAACCGGGCCATCCACTTCCCAGGCCGTAGAGGTACTCAAACTCCCGTCGCCCGTACTCGATAGTAGGTAGTGCAAGTAATTCAGACACTATGGGTATTTGCAGCCCAGCCAGTTACAGTTGCTCATGCCCATGTGGGTCCTATTATGGATTATAAAGAGCAGAAGAGGCTAGAGATATTTGGGAGGATCATGCCTCCATCATTTAGTGGGGCTTAGTCAAAGGATTCTCGGGACTTCTTGGATAGGTACCATCAGATTCTTCGCACAACGGGTATTCTTGAGACTAGTGGGGTCTCATTTAATACTTTTTAGTTTACTGGGGTAGCTTTTAAATGGTGTGGTACCATCAATAATGGCCACTAGAGGCCGAGGCCGTGATAGAGGATGGGCTGCAGCTTGTGCAGCAGCTAGAGAAACACCTGCAAATCCACCAGTTGCTCTAGCTGAGGAGCAGTTTCCAAATGCGCTTGAGCCAATGGGGCCAGCTCAGGCACCAGTTGTGCCCATTGTGATTCCAGGACTTGAGGAAGCTTTGACTATGATATTGAATATTTGCACTAACCTTGCTCATGCGGTTTGTGTTCAAACAGGACCAGCAACTTCTCAGGTCGTAAAGGTACTCAGACTCCCGTCGCCCGTACTCCAAAGTAGGTAGTGCAAGGACTTCATACACCGTGGGTATTTGCAGCCCAGTCGGTTATAGTTGCTTAGGCCCATGTGGGTCTCATTATGGCTGATGAAGAGCAGAAGAGGCTAGAGAGATTTGGGAGGCTTATGTCTCCATCATTCAGTGGGGCTTAGTCAAAGGATTCTCAGGACTTCTTGGATAGGTACCAGCAGATTCTTTGCACAACACTAGATGCTTCGCACAACTTGTATTTTGGAGACTAGTGGGGTCTCATTTATTACTTTTCAGTTGAATGGGGCAGCTTTTAGATGGTGGGAGACCTATGAGAGGAGCAGGTCATTCCGTTCTGCACAACGTTCATGGTTTGAGTTCTCTGTTTTCTTCCTGGGGAAGTTTGTGCCACATACCCATAGGGAGGAGCTACGTAGCAAGTTCGAGCAGCTAAATAATGAGGGAATGTATGTGACCCATTATGATATGAGTATTTCCGAGTTATCCCATCACACAGTTTGGTTGGTTGCAAAAGCGACGGAGAGGATTAGGTGGTTCATTGATGGCCTCACGTATTAGTTGCATTTTACCATGACTTGGGATAATGTGTCAGGTGCTAGGTTTGATGAGGTAGTTGATATTGCTCGGCGGCTAATGATGGTTCGTAGTCAGGAGTATTAGGAGAGGGTGGCCAAGAGTCCTTATTGTTCGAGTGGTTTCAGAGTTGTTTCGTCTGGGGGCAGTCCTACCACAGCAGGGGTCGTCCTTATAGGACCATTCAGATGGCTTGTCGAGTTCATCGTGGTGCATCATCTAATCGTGGGTCATACGATGCTAGACTGGGTCAATCGTCTCTTAACGCACTCCTAACTAAAAGTTCATCTCGTGCACCTTTTAGTCCATGGCTCATCGGCACCAAGTTCCTCTGGTAGTTATTCTGGTTCTCGGGGTTCACCTCAATACATGCCACCATTTTCCAAGAGAGGTTGCTTTTAGTATGGAGAGTTGGGCCATGTGAAGAGGCATTGTTCCCGCCTTTCGAGAGGTCCGATTTAGCAGATTAGTCAGGCTGCGACTTCTGCACCAGTTACTTCACCACCTGCCCAGCCAACTCGAGGTGGGGCTCTAGCAGCTAGGGGTCGCCCTAGAGGGGGAGTCAGATTAGGTGGCGGTCAGGATCGATTCTATGATATTCCTGCCAGGACAGATGCCAACACTTCAGACATAGTGATCACATGTATTATCTTATTATTCCACAAAGATGCTTCTATATTATTTGACCCTAGTTCCACTTATTCGTATGTATCATCATATTTTGTTAGTTATCTGGATATGCCTCGAGAGTCCTTAGTTTCATCTGTTCATGCGTCTACGCAAGTGGGCGATACTTTTATTGTGGACCGTGTATATTAGTCATTGTAGTGACTATTAGGGGATTGGATACTACAGTTGATCTCTTATTGTATAGTATGGTCGATTTTGACGTGATTTTGTGTATGGATTGGTTGTCCCCATGCCATGTCATTCTTGATTGTTACACTAAGATCATGACGCTAGCAATGCCGGGGTTTCCAAGGATTGAGTGGAGAGTTTATCTAAGTTATGTTCCCAGCAAAGTGATTTCATATTTCAAGGCCCAACAGATGGTTGGAAATGGGTGTCTATCATATTTGGCCTTCGTGAAGGATGTTGGTGTCGATACCCCTACTATTGATTATATTCCGGTAGTGTGAGACTTTCAGGATGTGTTTCTTGGGGACATGTCGGACATGCCACCTGATAGGGATATTGATTTTGGTATTGACTTGGTGCCGGACACTCAACCCATTTCTATTCTTCCGTTTCATATGACACCAGCTAAGTTTAAGAAATTGAAAGAACAACTTCAGGAACTTCTTGATAACATGTTTATCAGGCCTAGTATGTCACCTTGGTGTGTACCTATTCCGTTTGTGATGAAGAAGAAGGATGGTACTATGCGGATGTGCATCGACTATAGGCAGTTGACCAAAGTTACAATCAAGAACAAGTATCCTTTGCCGCACATTGATGATTTATTTGACCAGCTTCAGGGAGCGAGGGTGTTCTTTATGATTGATTTGAGGTCTATGTATCCCCAGTTGAATATTCGGGACTTGGATGTTCTAGAAACGACATTTAGGACCCGTTATGTTCTTTATGAGTTCCTTTTGATTTTGTTTTGGCTGACCAACACCCCAGTAGCATTCATGCATCTGATGAACATGGTATATTATCCATATCTCGACCAGTTGTCATAGTATTCATTGATGATATCCTGGTATACTCTCGTAGCGAGGATGAGCATGCCCAATATTTGAGTATTTCACTACAGAAGCTAAGAGAAGAGAAACTTTATGCCATGTTTTCCAAGTATGAGTTTTGGATTAGTTCGGTGGAGTTCTTGGCACGTGGTTTCTAGTGAGGGGATTAAGGTGGATCCAAAGAAGATATAGGCGGTTCAGAGTTGGCCCAGTCCGTTTTAAGCCATTGAGATTCAGAGCATTCTCGGCTTGGCTGGTTATTATCGTCGCTTCGTGGAGGGTTTCTTGTATATTGCAGCGCCTTCTACCAAATTGACCCAGAAGGGTGCTCCATTCAGGTGGTCGGATGAGTGTGAGGAGAGCTTCCAGAAGCTCAAGGTTGCCTTTACCACAACTCTAGTTCTATTTTTGCCTTCAGCGTCGTCCTGTGATGCTTCTCAGATCGATATTGGGTAAGTGTTGATATAGGGATTAAAGTGATTTCTTATGCTTCGTGTCAGTTGAATCCCCATGAGAAGAACAACCATGTCCATGATTTGGAGTTAGCAGCCATTGTTCATGGATAGAAGATTTGGATGCGTTATCTCTATGGTGTGTCTTGTGAGGTATTTATGGATCATCGGAGTCTCCAGCGTTGGTTCAAACAAAAGGATCTAAATTTGAGACAGCAGAGATGGTTGGAGCTGCTAAAGGACTATTATATTACCATTATGTATCATCCCGGAAAGGCCAATGTGCTGGCCGATGCCTTGAGTAGGAAGGAGGTGAGTATGGGTAGCCTTGAATTTTATTCCTACTGGTGAGAGACCTCTTGCAGTTGTTGTTCAGGCCTTGTCCAAGAAGTTCAAGAGAATAGATGTTTTGGATCCCAGTAGGGTTATAACTTGTGTGGTTTCTCGGTGTTCCTTATATGATCACATCAGAGAGCGTTGGTATGATGATCATATTTACTTGTCCTTAAGGACACGATACAACACAGTGATGCCAAGGATATTACAATTGGGAATGATGGGGTGTTGTGGATGCAAGCTCGGATTTGTGTGCCTAATGTAGATGGGATACGTGTGTTGATTCTTGAGGAGGCTCAGGGTTCGCGGTATTCCATTCATCCGGGTTCCACGAAGATGTATCAGGACTTGAGGCAACACTATTGGTGGAGGAGGATGAAAAATGATATAGTGGAGTTTGTATCATTATGTCAACAACTGAAGTATGAGCATTATATACCGAGCATATTGCTTCAGAGTTGAGATTCCGAAGTGGAAGTGAGAGCATATCACCATGGATTTTGTAGTTGGGCACCAACAGAAATTGATGAAGATTGATGCTATCGAGGTGATTGTGGATTGGTTGACCAAGTCCATGCATTTTATTCCAGTTGGGACTACTTATTCTTCAGAGCGGTTGGCTGAGATCTACATTAGCGAGATTATTCACATTCGCGGTGTTCCGGTGTCCATCATTTCAGATCGGGGCATGCAGTTTGCACCGTACTCTTGGAGATTCGTGCAACGAGAATTAGGGACACATGTTGAGTTGAGTACATCATTTCACCCTCAGAAGGACGGACAGTCTGAGTACACTATTCAGATGTTGGAGGATATGCTACGCGTTTGTGTCACAGATTTTAGGGGTTATTGGGATCAGCTTTTTCCGCTTGCAGAGTTTCCTACAACAATAGATACAAATCGAGCATTCAGATGGCTCCGTACAAGGCTTTGTATGGGAGACGATTTCGGTCTTTGGTGGATTGTTTTGAGCTGCATGAGGCTAGACTATTGGGTACTGACTTGGTTCAGAATGCTGGACAAGGTTAAGTTGATTCAGGATTGGCTTCGCACGACGCAATCTAGACATAAGAGTTATGTCGACCAGAGGGTTCTTGATTTTTCTTAGATAGTGGGGGATAAGTTACTACTCAAAGTTTCACCCATGAAGGGTATTATGAGGTTCGGGAAGAAGGGAAAGTTGATCCCTTGGTATATTGGGCCGTCTAAGGTGCTTCAGAAGATTGGAGAGGTGGCTTACAAGCTTGCCTTGCCGCCTAGTTGGTCGAGTGTTCATGTTTCTATGCTCCAAATGTATTCGGTGACTCATCTCATGTTTTTGGACTTCAGGGCAGTTCAGTTGGATGGTGGTTTGAGTTGTGGTGTGGAGCCGGTGGCCATTTTGGATCGGCAGATTTGAAAGTTGAGGTCAAAGAACATATCTTCAGAAGGTGCAGTGGAGAGGTCAACTAGTTGAGGAGGCTACTTGGGAGACCGAGCGGAAGATGCAGAGCAAATATCCATGCCTATTTGAGACTCCAGGTATGTTTCTAGACTTGTTTGGGAGGAACATTTGTTTAAGAGGGGGAGGATGAAACGATCCGGCTGGTTGTTTTGAGTGTTATACCCAGGTTACTCCATTTACAACTTATTTTATTCTCATTTGTCTTTATGTGACTTTTCATGGTAGTTGGTTCGGTTCCTGTGATGTTTCGAAATGAGTTGGAACACTTAGTCTTAAGGTTGAAAGCTTAAGTTGAAAAGGTTGATCGGATGTTGACTTAAGTGTAAATGGATCCAAAATGTAGTTTTGATTGTTCTGATAGCCCCACTGGGTGATTTTGGACTTAGGAGTGTGTATGGATAGTGATTTGGAGGACTGTAGTTGATTTAGGCTTGAAATGGAGAAAGATGGAAAATTAGAAGTTTTGAAAATTGAGAAGCTTGACCGAGAGTTCACTTTGTGGTTCTCGGGCTTGGAATTTGGTTCCAGGAGTTGGAGTATATATGTTGTCTCATTTATGACTGGTGTGAAAAATTTGAGGTCAATCAGACTTGATTTAATAGATTTCGACATCGATTGTAGAAGTTGGCATTTCTTAGTTTTCGTTAGGCTTGAATTGAGGGGTGATTCGCGTTCTTCATGTGATTTGAGGCCTCGACTATGTTTGTATCATTTTTTAGGACTTGTTGGTATATTTGGTTGAGTCCTGGGGCCCCCGGGTGGAGTTAAGATGGTTAACGAATAGAAGTTTGGAATTGATGATTGTTGAAGTGCACCAGGTCTGGTGCGATCTCACCTGTGGAGTTTTGGCTGCATATGAGTGGCCGCCGATGTGGTTTTGGCAAAGTTGGTTCATGGTTGCAGGTGCGAGGGTTTATTCGCACCGGCGTGGTCGCATATACGGATAGGGGTCATAGTTGCGAGGTCTTGAAAGGAGTCTAGGAATGCAGGCGCGGAATGTTATCCTCATATGCAGATGTGCATATGTTCATGGGCGATCGTAGATGCGAGAGTGGATTGGATTATATGGATCACAAAAGTGATGGAAAGTCTGCAAAAGCGGAACAAGAGGTGCTTTCAAGTTGAGCACAGGTGTGAAAGCACTGGATAGAATATTTAATCGAGGGTTTCGTGATTTTCAGTCATTTTGGACATATCAAGTTCGAACTATGGCGATTTTCTAGAGAAATTTCGAGGATTTCTTAAGGTAAGTCAATTGTGATCATTTTTTTCAATAATTTTGTTTCCCTATTGAATTTTCCACCTAATTTGTGTGTTTACGAGGTGGAATTTTAGGAGTTTGAGGCTAGGTATTTGGAGAGTTAAATTTGGGGATTTAAGTAATGATTTGGTGTGGGAATTTGGTAAATTTTGTATGGCTGGACTCGTGGTTGAATAAACTTCCAGACTGTGTAACTTTTATTGGATTTCGAGGCATGGACTCGGGATTCGACTTTTGAGTTGACTTTTTGACTTTTGATTATGAACTTAGAATTTTCATATGAATTGATTCTTATAGCTCGTGTCGATTGTACTATTGGGACCCACGATGGTCGTTCGTTGCTGTTGAGTTATTTTCTTAATTGATGTTATATACTTAGTCACATTGAACATTACATACCATATCTCAATCTCTGTTATCTTATATCGTAACATCTTGTATCATTAATTTGGGCTTCTTAGCATAAGTGTTGTGAGCCAAGGAGACTGGAGAAATTGATGACTGAGTGAGGCCGAGGGCCAGTTTTTAACTGATATTTATGGGATCGGGTTGCACGCCTTAGCAGGTTTTATTGATTTATACCAGGATTTGGCTTATTATAGCGCTTGGGCTGGATCTTCCCCTCCGCAATCTGCACATCCACAATGAGTGCAATTCCTATTGTTTTATTTGCATTTGGAGTGGATCTCCCTTGTATTTATTTGCATTTGGGCTGGATCTGCCCTGGACTCATTTGCATTTGGGCTAGATCTACTTGGGCTAGATCTGCCATGTACAATATTGAGTGCTTGGGTGCGGTGAGTGAGAACTGAGACAGACAGATTGGGTACCCCGAGAGTGCGAATACGCGATGCTTTCGATGTGTTGTGTCACATACGATATGCATATTGACGCGTTGATATAGAGATGTTATATTCCTCATATCATTTAGACTTGACATGTTCTACCTATTCTAAGTCTAATAATTAAACCTGGAAACATGTCTATATTCCCGTACTTGTACCTATAAATTATTAGTTTTCTTTGAAATATTATTGTCATATGTTCTGTAAATTTCCGTACTATTTAATTATGGTTTGGACCGTATTGTTCGGACTCGTCACTATTTTCGATCCAATGAATAGATTTTGTTACTTATTGAGTTGGTTGTACTCACGGTACACCATGCACTTTGTGTACAGATCAAGATATTTCTGGACACGGTGGTTATTGATCTTAAAGTTTCTACTCGTTCGAGGATTATCGAGGTAGTAGCCCTGGTGTCCGCAGACCTTTACTCTCCTTTCCTATTCCTCTATTTACTTATTCAGTTTCTTTTTTTCTTAGGGTGTAACAGACTTTATTTTTGTATAGATGCTCATGTACTCAGTGACACCCGGGTTTTGGAAAACTTCTATATTGAGTTGTGATGTTTTCATTTGTTTTTTACGAAATTCTCACATTTTTGGGCGAAAGCATGATGCCATTTTTTCACACTAAAGAAGCAAAATGATCAAGCAAACTTATGTCCTCCTCCTAAGTATCCCCGAATTTGTAAAATATCATCAATATAAATAAGTGATGCGTGGAGGATGGGCTGAAATATAGTTCTCACGGCATTTTGAAAGAAAGATGGAGCAATTTTTAAACCAAAAGGCATGACCTTCCACTGAAAATAGTGATCGGGAATGCAAAAATTAGTTTTTTCCCGATCATCGTGGTGGATTCCTAATTGCCAAAAACCTAATTTGAGATCAAACATAAAAAAATATTTTGCTTTGGTAAGTTGGGAGAAAAGGGTGAGCTTATTTGGGATGGAAAATTGGTAATCCAAAGGAAAATGATTGAGTGGTTTGTAATTAATTACCAATATAAATTTACTTGTTTCCTCGGCTCTTTTGTTGACATAAACTACTTTGCACACCCATCGTTAATTTGAAGGCTCGATGAGATCCAAATTCACTAGCTCCTGGCACTCATTTTTTGCAAGCAATAGATGGTCGTGACTCATACCAGAGTGACTTGTCTTTGAAGGATTGATATTCTCATTTTTCTTGAACAACAACTTGATGATGAACTCTTCTTTTTTCCATAAAGGATAGTCACATTTGGTTAATAATTCAGTGAGAGATTCAATTTCCTTAACTTGGTCTTTTTCTGTGAGCTTGAACAATCACGGGACTACACAATATGGCTTGAATTGCTTTTTGAATGCTATCCTATTGTCTTTGGTCTAGAGTTTTTCCAGCGAAACCTTGTAAATATCAAAACCAATAATCAAATGCTTACTTGGGACATCTGAACCAATCAGTTTCTTCCTATAATTCAATTTGTGAATAATTCGATGGTGATTAGTTGCTTAGTAATGACAGTTTCATAATTTCATGTTGTGCTGAAATTCTTGAAGTACGACACTCAATACTCATTTGGAAAGACCGCAGGATTAATGAGTGAGAAGGTTGCTCCCGTGTAAAAGAAAGTTGTGACTTGTGTTCGTTTGTCCTAGTTGGATGCATGGTCTTCGATTTAGCTTGCAGAGTCACCGTGATGAAGTGGATATCTTAGTTCACCTTTGGCTTTGGTTATGATATTTGGTAATGATGATCACCATATTCCTCTTAAACATCCAGGGAAAAGAGAGTCTCTTATGTGGGCTCATCCTCAAGTAAGAAAACGGATTCAAGGTCGTCTTCTTCACTGAACTGAACGCATGTGTCATCTACTATTTCACAGAGATGTGTAATGACTGGCAGTTCCCTAAAAAATGCTCTAGCTTCTCCTTTTGAAGTATTTTGTTTTCCTTGGGAACTTGGACCTGTCGCGTGAGAATTTTGGCAACCTGAAGCCTTTTAAATTCTTCCTTGGCGCCAGGCATGAGCAATCTGTCTTTCCTATGATTAAATATGACTTGCCACAAACTCTATCCAGTGCTGACTTGCCTAATATAACCAATGTTCATAGCAATTATTAACTGGTATTTATTTTATATGATGGTCATGATTCGACAAGCCAACATTTTTAGTAGGGATGAAGCAAATGCTTGTATTAGATTGATATCCTCACCAATCTCAAAAATGATTTTTGCCATTTTCTTGAGATATTTTTAAATAATATTTCTATCCAAAGATAGACACTTCATTTCAAAAAGTTGTCTTCGAGTTTTTCATCCCTTTTGCCAGTATCACGCAGTAAACTTCATGCAAGATTCCAATGTTAAAAGAAAAATCTTGGGAAGTACGGAAAATATTTTTGTCCTACAACCCAAGAGAATTCCACCAGTCTCAGAGAATACTTGAGAGGCAAGAAGTGAATTTCGATAGGGTTACGTACTTTTATCGCTCTACCAAATTATTGGTCACCATCCAAGTGTAGAAATTTGGAATTCTTTGAGACCATTTTGAGACTGCTATATCGTCTAATGTAAAGGTATGGAAACCAGTACCTACCTATATGGTTGTGGAAGAATCATATCTCCTTTTTGGAATGGGCTCGTCTGTCATCCCATCTAGATCATCGTCAACTTCGGAGACATCTGGGTCTCTAGGATGATTTATGAAAATGGGAGAAAGCTCTTCTTCTAAAGAATATTTGGAGGAATCAGTCTTACCTCAGAACTATCCTCTGTTGGAACTTCTGGGGTAGAATCATTAGTAAGCTCCTCATTTTTCTAGGTATTTGACCCTTGAGATGTTACCTCCTCTATATCACTCTGTGGTTGGGCTATATAGAGGATAGGGTTTTGGAGGGTTGATATCATGAGGTTCTCATGGTTGGAATCTTTTGAGCTTTCTTATACCTCTCTCTTCCTTTTCGAGCATGTCAGGGCTGCAAATGTATTTTTTTCATTTCCAAACTAACTTTGCAATGTCAAATTCGCGTTCTTCAATAGTTTGAGCAAAAGGGTTATCAACAGCTATATGGATTTTCTTTGGGGATAGGAAAATCTAGAAAAAGGTAATCTAGCTGAGGAGGAGAATAACTTTGAGATGAGAATGTACGTGTGGGAGAAAGAGAAGTGACCTGAGGACTTCTAGGTTTCTGGGGCACAAAGTGATAACTTTTCAAATGAGTATTTGTTCTCTTAGAGACATCATCTCTTTGTGTTGTTGTTGGAAGGAATGGTAAAGATATGTACAACAAACATAAGATGCTTTCCAACTGCTACAAAGACTCATATTTATAGGAGGTGGAAAGCTAGTGCATGTAATACCCTTATTTAATTACATAGTATGAGTAGCATAAGTACAACAAACATAAAAGCCTTATAATGTCTTACACTTATTTGGCTAATAGACAAGGCATAAAACCATGATCATGAACTAAATAATAAATCGCATGGCGTTGGGTTTTAATCTTTGGTTTGGACAAGACATACATGATATCAAAGGGATCCATGAATAGTATTTGTATGGCATTGGGTTGGATAAATTTATGGCTTGACATGGATGATTTTTCCTTGATTACATAAGGGACCCTTGAATATTATATGCATGGCATAGAACTTAGGAAAATTTTTGGCTGACATGAAAGACTTTTCCTTGATGACATGAGGGGCCCTTGAATAGTACTTGTATGGTATCGAAATTCAGGAACTTTAAGTTAAGACATGAGTGGGAAGCTTTATTGATATATTATTGGATTTTTATGGTAACTTTTTGTTAGTTAAAGTGGCTAAAAGGTTAAAGTCTCGTGCACATTTTTATTTTTTTGTGGCAATTTATTGTGGGGTAAAGAGGTGAAGAGGATAATGAAGGTGTGCACATTTTTATTTTTACAAATGGGTACTTACCTAGGGGTGAAGTGGTGAAAATAATTTAAGACACTTGTGCAATTTTTTATTTTAGGAAAAGGGGAATTATGGAAGAGAAATTGGCTAAAAAGGTTTAGAAGACTTACACAAATTATTTCCTAGCTCATGATTACGCATTATGCCTGTATTTAACCCTTCTAGCCTTCCCTTTTCAGCTTTTTGTGAAATATCTCTTTATATGCAGATGATCTTCTTCCATAACTCTTGCTCTTTTACTTGTCCTCTTATGCGACCAAGTGTTTTTTTCCCTATTTAAAATAATGTTAGCTATTTCTGTTGGATTAATTTCATATAGGTCTTATGAGTCTCCATGAAGCATCATGTATTCTTTGAGCTCTACTATATCTTCCCAAAGAGGGTACGTAGAAGAATAATTGCAATTATTTTCTTCTCCCGGTCATATCACCTTTGGAATGTGTCTATTCTGCTGAAAAATCATTTCCTGGGATTCAGCAAACTTTTCTTCCCTTGCTTGAACTGTGTCACGATAATGATAGCCAAGAGAAATTGTAGGGATCACGTTAATGGAGCTTTGGAAAATGTCAAATGGCATGCAGAACATCATTATTTTTGCTCCACTAAAGTTAAAATGATGAACCCAATATTTTTGAGGTTTGAACACACAAATATTTTTAGGCATGATTAAAGATTTTCAAAAATCCCAGAAGACACTACATTTAAATTCCATAAGAATGTAGTATAGATGAGATATATACCAAAAGACTCATAAGAGCTCCTAGGAAAAATTCTGAGCATGTGATTTGAAAACATAGCAATATGGATACTCTTGATGGATAATGTCTGCCCACAGATCAACGAACCAGAGGGAGAAAAGCACCACAGCGGATATGGAATTNTCAAAGCCCTGCGCGCTCTACGTCTGGAAGATCTGCGAATCCCTCCTGCTTATGTTAAAACTTTCCAAGGTCCGCCTCATGGGATCCAAGTTGAAAGAGATAAATTGAACAAGTATGGTCGTCCCCTGTTGGGATGTACTATTAAACCTAAATTGGGGTTATCTGCTAAAAACTACGGTAGAGTTGTTTATGAATGTCTTCTAGGGCGCCCCTTTTCTTTCTCAAAGTAAACTTTCTCAAAAAATTGGAGTTCATAAAAATTCAGGATTCCAAGAAAGATTAACGGATCAAAAGGTTTCGAAAACTCTAATAGCTCAGTCGGGTAATGTGATGACATTGATGAGGAACATGGCCACGGGGCCTCTAAAAACATGAACATTTGGCTTGTCGACCTCTTCTTCATGTGTCTGATACCATAGGGGTTGGAACCTTTTTTAATCCTTTGAAAAATTTCACCTGGACTTGAAAAGAAAGTCATCAAGAACATTATCTTTCCCTTTCAAGTGCTTGACCTGAAACTTATAGAGAGAGAACCACTAAGTCCATCTTAGAATTTGCCGATTCAGAAAGATTTTTTTCATTTAGCAGGATCATCCTCAGGAAAGCCTTTATATCCATTTCAATAAAAAACTTTGAGTGAATTAGGAAAAAACTAAACTTTTTAATCCTATTTTTCACTACAATAATCTCCTTGAAAGTGGAATGACAGTGTTGCTCGGCACCCTTGAATCTTCAACCGGCGTAACCACATATTTTTCTCTGGCCATTTTCTTTATCAAACAAAATTGCGCTTCAATATTCGTTACTGGCAACTGTATGCAATATTCTCTTTCCTTTGGAGGGAATATGCAACGATTTGATACTTTGGGACATCTCTTTTATATTTCTCACTGCATCATTTCGTTCCTTGCCCCGGGGTTGGGTTATTTTCTTCAATATTTCTGTGAGAGGAGAAATACATGTAGAAATACGAGGAGATATCTCACATAATTTATTATTCCCAAAAATTACGTGATTTGCTTCGTTGTGAACCCAACATCCGGGAACTTAACAAGTTCCTGAGAAATATGAGGACCTGAGGTGTATTATCCATATGAAAATGCATGCCCAAAAAATAAATTTCTTTCTTTGCAAAAACCATTTTTTGACCGGAAGCATGATGCCATGTTCTTGCATTAAAGATGCAAAATGATTGAGCAAACTTATGTGCTCATTACAAGTATCACAGAATAGTAAAATATCATCAATATAAATAAGTGATATGTGGAGGATGGGCTGAAATATTTTTATCATGCCATTTTGAAACAAAGATGGAGCAGTTTTTAAGTCGAAGATGACTTTCCACTGAAAATGGTGATCGGGAATGTACAATTGATTTTTTCACTATCATCCGGGTGGGAGAAAAGCGTGAGCTTGTTCAAATGGAAAACTTTTTGTCTAAAAGAAAATGATGGAGCAGTTGATAATTAATTACTAATCTCAATTTACCTCTTGTTTGCTCTACTCTTTTGTTGTCATAAAATGCTGCACACACCCATTGTGAATTTGATAGCTCAATGACATAAAAATTAAGTAGCTCTTAGCACTCCCTTTTTGCAAGATGAAGGTGGTCGGGATTCATACCTAAGTGACTTGCCTTTGTAGGATTGATATCTCATTTTTTTAAGGGAAATTCGATGAAGATCTATTCATTTTTTCAAAACAAGATTGTCACATTTGGTAAAGAATTCAATGTGAGATTTTGCATATGAGTATTTTGTGATTTGTGCTTCAATTTCCTTTACATGATCTTTTTTGTGAGCTGGAATAATATCGGGACTGCACAATATGGCTTGAATTGCTTTTTGAATACTATCCCATTGGCTTTGATGAAGAGTTTGTCCTGCAAAACCATATAAAAATCAAAATCAATAATCAAATCCTTACTTGGGACATCTAACCCAATCAATTTGGTCATGTACTTCAGTCCTGCGAAGAATTCGATGGTGATCGGGTGCTTGGTAATAGTAGTTGTGTTTAGAATTTCATTTGCGGCTGTGTTAAAATTCTTGAAGTACCACATCCAATACACATATGGAAAGACCACATGATTAATGAGTGAGGAGGCTGCTCATGTGACAAAGAAAGCTATGAAATGTGTTGGTTTGTCCCACTTTGATGCATATACTTTGAATTCTGCTTGAAGGATCACCGTGATGTTGCGGATCTCTTCTTTCACCTTAGGCTTTGGTTCTGAAATTTGGTAATGATCATTGCCAATTCCTGCATAAACATCAAGGGAAAGAGAGTCTCTTATGTGGGCTTATCTTCAAGTGAGAAAACTTATTCAAAGTCGTCATCTTCACTGAAATGAACGCCTGTGTAATCTTCCATTTCAGAGAGAAGTCTAATAGACTGCTTGGAATGCGAGCAGTTCCACGCAAAATTCCATCTTTTATTGCAAATAAAACAGACTATATTTCTCATTGCATTGCCTGGACTTGTCCTTCTTAAGTATTTTGTTTTCCTTCTGACTTGGACCTGTTGCCTGAGAATTTGGCAACCTGAACCTTTTGAACATCTTCCTTCGAGCCTGGCATGAGCTATCTTTCTTCCCTGTTATTAAATCTGACATGCGGCAAGCTCTATCCAGTACTGGATCATTCTTCATTATCTGTTTCAGTATGTATCACCCCCTTGGTTACGTTAGGCAAGCAATTTTTTATGTTCTTGATGATATATGTGCGAAATGATCTTCTCTAAAAAAATATAATGATGAATGATCCTACACTTCAACGAGCTTGTCGCAGGTCACACTTAAGCACATGAGAGAAATATTGCCCATGCCAGTCGTCAAGAAAGAAGTTCAAAAGGTTTGGATTTCCAAAATTCTCAAGCGACGATGCAAGTTCAGAAGAAAAACAAAACTCTTCAGAAGGAGAAGGTCGGGCAATGCAAGGAGAAATAAAGACTGTCTTATTTGTAATAATATGTGGAATTTTGCGTCGAACCGTTGGCATTCCAAGCAGTGTATTGGAATTCTCTCTAAAATGGAAGATTACACGGGCATTCATTTCAGTGAAGATGACGACCTTGAATCAGTTTTCTCACTAGAAGATAATCCCACACAAGAGACTCTCTTTCCATTGATGTTTATGCAGAATTTGGCGATGATCATTACCAAATTTCATAACCAAATCCTAAGGTGAAAGAAGAGATCCACAGCATCACGGTGATCCCGCAAGAAGAAATCAAATTCTATGCATCGAGGTGGGACAAACCAACACATGTCATAGCCTTCTTTAACAGAACAGCAGCCTCCTCGCTCCTTAATCCTGCGGCCTTTGTAGTTGAGTACTTGGTGTCATACTTCAAGAATTTCAAAAGGGCCTCAAATTCAATTATGATAACAACTGTCGTTATGAAGCACATGATTACCATCGAACTCTTCCGAGGACTGAAGTGTAGTACTAAATTGATTGGGTTAGATTTCCTCGGTAAGGAATTAATCATTGGTTTTGACATTTACAGGGTTGTAGGAAAAACTCCAAATCAGAGCCAATGGGATAGCATTAAAAGTTAATTCAATTCATATTGTATAATCCCGAGATTGTAACAACTCATAGAAGAAGATCAAATCAAGGAAATTGAAGCACAAATTATGCAACACTCTTATGCAGAATCTCACATTGAATTCTTAAGCAAATGTGACAATATTTAAAAATGAAGAGTTCTTCATCAAGTTGTCCTTCAAGAAAAATGAGAATATCAATCCTACAAAGGAAATTCACTCAGGTATGAATCTCGACAAACTTCATCTTGCAAAATAGGACTATCAGGAGCTAGTGGATTTTAATCTTATCAAGCCATCAAATTCACAATGGGCGTGCGAAGCATTTTATGTCAACAAAAGAGCCGATCAAAATAAGAGGTAAGTTGAGATTGGTAAGTAATTAGCAACCACTCAATTATTTTCTTTTGGATGATAAGTTTCCCATCACAAATAAGCTCACCATTTTCTCTCAACTTGCCAAAGGAAAATATTTTCTAAGTTTGATCTCAAATTAAGTTTTTGGCAATTAGGGATCCACCTGGATGATAGGAAAAAAATTGGGTTTTATCATTCATGATAACGATTTTCAGTGGAAAATTATGCCTTTCGATTTAAAAACTGCTCCATCTTTGTTTCAAAAGTTCATGGTAAATATATTTCAGCCCATCCTTCACGCATCACTTTTTCAAACTAACAATATTTTACTACAGTTATACGCAAGAGGAGCACATAAGTTTACTCGGTTACTTTGCATATTTAGTGCAAAAAAATTAAATCATGCTTTCAGCCAAAAATATGTTTATGCAAAGAAAGAAATTATTTTTTTAGGCAGGCATTTTTTCCATGGCGAATATGCCCCAAGTCCTCATATTTCTGAGGAACTTCTCAAGTTCCTCAATACTGGAATCACCAACAGTTTTTGGGAATAATAAATTATGTGAGATATTTTATTCCTAATGTTTCTACATATATTTATCCACTAACAAAAATGTCGAAGAAAAATGTCAAGATATGGGAAAAGAAAAAAAGTGCGGAAGTGAAAATGAAGAAAGTGATGTCCCAAAGTGTCAAATATTTACACATTCCCTCCAATGGAAAGAAATATTGCTGACAGATGCCACTTATGAATATTGGAGCACTATTGAGGAAGAAAATGGCTAGAGAAATATATGTGGTTACGCTAGTGGAAGATTCAAGGATGCTGAACAACATTATCATTCCACTTTCAAGAAGACTTTTTCCGTGAAAAATGTGATTAAAAGTTTAATTGTTTCCTAATTCACTCAGAATTTCTTATATGATATGGATATGAAGGCTTTCCGAGGTTGATCTAGCTGAATCCAAAAATCAAAACGAATCAGCCTCCCTGATGGGCTCAGTGGGTCTCTCCCTACAAGTTTCATGTCAATCGCTTCAAAGGAAAATATATTGTTCATGATATTTTCCTATCAAGGCCAGGTGAATTTTTCAAAAGGATTCAAAAAGGTTCCACCCCCTTGTGCTATCAGACACAGGAAGAAGAGATTGACGAGCCAAATGTTCATGTTTTCAGAGGCCCCGCAGCCAAGTTCCTCATCAATATCATCACATCATCCGCCAAAGCTATGAGAATTTTTAAATCCTCTTGATCGGTTCATCTTTCTTAGAAGCTAGAATTTTTATGAGCTCCAAGTTTTTAGGGCAGATATTATCCACCCGGAGTATCTATATTTCCAGGTTTTCACAGAACATGCTAGGAATTTCCACATGAGCTCTTATGATTCTTTTGGTATCTATGTCATCAATACTACATTATTATGAAATTTGAACCCTACATTAAAAAATTTCGTTGTGGTTCACACTTCAAAAATATTTGGTTCATCATTTTAATTCTAATGGAGGAAAAATATTTATGTTCCAAAAGCCATTTGAAATTGTCCAGAGCTACATTCATGTGATCCCTACAGTTTCTCTTTACTATCATTATCTAAATACAATTCAAGCAAGGGAATAAAAGTTTGATGAACCACATGAAATGATTTTTCAGCAGAACTGACACATTCCAAAGGTTATATGAGCAGGAAAAGAAAAGAAATGACTTTATTCTTCCACCTACCCTCTTTAGGAAGATGTTAAAGCAGAACTCAAAGAATACATGGTGCTGCTTGGAGACTCACAAGACCCATATGAAATTAATCCAGCAAAAATTGCTAAGATTATGTTAAATAGGGAAAACAACACTTCATTGTAGAAGAGAACAGGGAAAAGAGAAAGAGTTATGGAAGAAGATCATTTTCGTATAAATAGATATTTTAGAAGGGCTAAAAAAGAAAACCTACAGGGGTTAAATACAAGCATAATTCGTAATCATGAGCTAGGAAAAAATTTGCACAAGTCTTATAAACCTTTTTAGCCAACTACCGTTCCATAATTCCCCTTTTTTCCTAAAATAAATAAATTCAAAAGTGTCTTAAACCATTTTCATCTCTTGACCCCCTAGGCAAGTACCCATTTGAAAAAATAAAAACGTGCAAGCCTTCTTTGTCCTTTTCACCACTCTACCCCACAAGAAATTACCCCAGTAAAATAAAAATCCACACAAGTCTTACCTTTTAGCCACTTTTACCCACCATAAATTACCATAAAATCAAAAAATATTGAACAAATTTTCATACCCATGTCCTCCCATTAAGTTTCCAAAGTTCTATCCCTTCCAAATACTATTCAAGTGTAACGACCCGACCAGTCGTTTTGAGAATTTAAGTTGTGTTCGGCAGCATAATGCCTTGAGCAGCTTTATATTATGTATATCGATCTACGTGCATGGTTGAATTCAATTACCGGATGATTCAGAGTCAAATCGGAGAAGGATTCAAGTTTTGGAAGCTTAAGCGGTAAGAGTTGACTGGAATTTGACTTTTTTGTAAACGGCTCTGGAATGGGTTTTAGATGCTTTTAACAGCTTCGTATGGTTATTATGGACATAGGCGTGCATCCGCAATTGGATTTTGAGGTCCGTAGGTTGATTTGAAGCATTTCGGCGAAATTGGAAAAGTTGATGTTTGGAAGGTGGAAAAGTTTGACCAATAGTTGACTTTGGTGATACCGCGGTCGTAATGCAATTCCGAGAGTTTGAATAGCTCCGTTTTGTCAATTGGGACTTGCCTGCAAAATTTGACATTATTCCGGGTTTGTTTGATAGATTTCGGCGCGAGTTTTAAAAGTTGGAAGATTTGGAAGTTCATAAGTTTGATTCATGGTGCTGTTTGTAGTTTCGTCTTTTTTTAATGAGGTTTGATGCCTCGAGCTTGTCTGTGTCAGGTTATTGAACTTATTGGTATGTTCGGACAGGGTCTTGAGGGGCTCGGGTGTGTTTCAGATAGGTTTGGGTTGTGGTGCGCTCGTTTTTTATATTTCAGCGTCTGTTCTTCAAGAATAAATGGTACCGAATTAAGAAAATGAGTTCCACTTTCTGTTAATATTGAAGCATTAGATCCATATCGTAATTACGGAGCTGTAACAGAAAGAATCGTCAAATTTGGACATCGTATGAGGAAGTTATGTTCATTTTAGTGTCGGAGGAGAGAGCTGGTGCTGGTGCTTCGCAGATGCGAAGTTGGGTACGCTTTTGCAGAGCCACAGGTGCGAATAATGGTCCTCAAAAGAGGAAATGACAGCTGGAAATGTGCAGTTGCGGATATTTTTGTCGCAAAAGCGAAAAACCCTGACCTCGTCATTTTGGTATTTTGAGCATATCTTGAGTTCTGAAACTCCGATTGAAGTGATCCTTGAAGCGTTCTTCTCGTATCTTCATGTGTATCACTATCTAAGTATAGTTTTTTTATATTAATATTATTACAGAAGTTCATTTTTTGAATTAATTCATGTTTTGATTGGAGAATTAGGGGTTTTTATCCAAAACTTTTCTAAAGAGAATAATTGGGTTTGAGCATCGATTTGGTATTGGAATTTGATGAAATTAGTAGGGTTGGACTCGTAATTTAATGGCTGTTATAATTTTGTAGATTTTATCAGGTTCCGAGATGCGGGCCCAGGGTCGACATTTGGGTCGATTTCTAGATTTTTGTAAAGATTGAGACTTTATGACTCAAAATAGTTCCTTATGAGTTCTATTTGTGTTTTGAAGTTCTTTTGATTAGATTTGAGCCATGCGGAGGTCTTTTTTCACCCAAGGAGTTCATTTTAGTGTACTGGGTTGTCTTCTTTAAAGTAAGTATCTTGCCTAACCTTGTGTGGGGGAACTACCCCTTAGGACTTGAGTCTTCTATGTTGATTGAAGTCCGTGTACACGAGGTGACGAGTATGTGCTCGGACTTATTTATAGCAATTGGCCTTTTAGGGTTCCTAGGTCCTTGTATTCCTTGAATATGTAGTGGTTATTTCCATGATTACTTCCTTAATTACTAGATTCACATTTATCCGTTTAACTATAATTATTTGCTTCATGATTCACTCTTATTGAAATTTGATTCATATGTGCATTAATTGAGACTGTTATTTCTTCTATTTCCATGTTTCCTTCTCCCTAATTTTTTATCCCTATTTGAAGTTTTAACTATTCCTGTTTTGTTAATGCCTTCCCTTAATTTAAATTATAGTGATCTTCTCGCTGCCTAACTTTAAATGATTTGGTTGTTCCTCTCCCATAATTGTTCAACCTTAAGGTAAGCTTAGAGGTTCTGTGCCTTCGTGGACCTTACCCTTATGTGAAATTATTGGACTCGTGTTAGTTCTTGTTGTTGAGTCGTACAACGGGACTGTTGTTAATGTTATTTTCTTCATTGTTGAGATGTTCTTATCATGCCAAGTTTTCCTTATTGCGGTTCTTCCTTATTAACTAGTTTTACCTTTTCCTGTGATCGAAGGTTCTTGAGTTGAGTTATTTACTATATCCTGTATTATGGTCATTGTTGATGTTGTATTTGTTGTGGTGATGCACGAGGTTTCTACCGTACGGTTGTGGTTATTGTGATGCACGAGGTTTCTGTCGTGCGGTTGTTTATATGGGGATTTACACGAGGTTTCTACCGTGCCATGATTACTACTGAGATTGTACATACGGCGTGACAAGGCAGGGTATATATATGTGGGTTAGGCATGTGGCGTGACAAGGTGGGAACATGATTATGCGCGTGTGGCGAGACAAGGCGGGCATATACTTTACTATTGCACACGTGGCAAGACAAGGTTGGCTATGTTAGGGACTATTTTGTGATGACATGTGCTGGCCTGGGGGCATTCTTGTTATTGATATTGTGTAGTGATACACTTACCTGTGCGAACTCATTCTATGAAAGTTGTGAGAAAACATTTTTTGTGTGTTATCCTTTCCTTTCCTTATGCTTATTGGCTGGTTTGAACTATGTTAGGACACTGCACAAGCATAGACGCAGCTAAGCTCTGTTATCGGATTAAGAGGACTCCTTGTTATTGTTGAGTATAGATACCTTGTTGTATTTGCATTCTATGTGTGAATGACTCTAATTAGAAGAAAGTCATCCGTGCAGTTATTAGATAAAATGAGGGCATAAGGTGCCAAATGTTAGGGTTCAGATATAGGGACCCGTGAGTTGTGATTTGTCTGAGGTTCGGTACCTCGTTGAATTGACTAAGACCTGATGTAAAAGCAATTGTAATTGCTGAACTATTATTTTTCCTTGTTGTATATGTGATTCCGGATTAAGTTTGTGTTACATTCACTCTTTTGTGTTATTTCATGGTCTTTCCGCAAATACTTGTTGTTTCCTTCCTTATTGAATTTATTGTATTGTTATCCATATTGTGTAGTCTTTATGCAGATATCATATTATGTTATTCCTATATTTATACTTGTTTAGTTCATTAGACCAATAGGTGTTTTGACTAGTCCTCGTCACTACTTACCGAGGCTAGTCTTGATACTTACTAGGCATCGTTATGGTGTACTCATACTATACTTCTGCACATTTGTGTAGATACCAGGTATTGAGTAGCCGGTTGAACGTTTAGCTAGTAGCGCGGATTGTTGTTGTGGAGACTCAAGGTAAAACCTGCTACAACGTTCGCGGGTTTCTATTTCTGACAGTTGTATTTAGAAGTTATAGTAAAATTTTGTAGAGCTTATGACTTGTACTACCAGGTTATAGAAATATGTTTATTGTATAAAGAATTCATTTAAGAAAATATTAGATGTTATTTATTATTATTGGTATTCTGTAAATGATAGGCTTACCTAGTCCTTAAGACTAGGTGCCGTCACGATACCCAACGAAGGAGAAATTGGGTCGTGACAAGTTGGTATAAGAGATCTAGGTTCATAGGTGATACGAGTCATAAGCAAGTTTAGTAGAGTCTTGCGGATCGGTACAGAGACGTCTGTACTTATCTTTGAGAGGCTACCGAACTATTAGGACAATTCTATTTCCTTCATTCCTGCCGTGCAAGTTCATTGATCTTGAAGTTTGAAATTTATCATTCCATTCTCTCACATATGGTGAGGACACGAGCTGCAGTACCCGATGACGCTACCCCCAGAGCAGATGTCGCTAGGGGCAGAGGCAGAGGTCGACGAGGAGTATGTGCCACAGCTAGAGAACCTACAAGAGCAGCAGTTGAGGAGCCGCCAGTAGTTCCAGTTGAGGGGCAGGTAGCGGAGGCGCCTGCTATTACCCCCGGACTTCAGGAGACTTTAGCACAGTTCGTGAGTATGTTTGGTACATTGGCTTAGACGGGGTTGATTCTGGTTGCACCGGCTACTTCACAGACCGGAGGAGGAGCTCAGACTCCCGCCACCCACACTCCAGAGCAGCAAGATCATGTTGGTCATGTTCCAGGTGTCATGGCGACACAGCCTGTGTTCCCAGTTCAGCACGTGCTTAGGGAAGCAACATATGAGGAAGAACAGTTCATACTTGAGAGGTACAAGAAGTACCACCCTCCTACCTTCAGTGGATTGGCGACAAATGATGCCCAAGGTTTCCTGGAGGAGTGTCACCGCATTCTTCGTACTATGGGTATTGTGGAAGCAAGCGGGGTTGCTTTTTATCACGACCCAATTTCCCCTCTGTGGGGTATCGTGACGGCACCTAGTCTTGAGGACTAGGTGAGCCTATTATTAATAAACATCAGTCATAATAAAAGAATCATTTAAGTGCTTTTTTAAATATATCTCTACACATTACACATCTTCCCAAAATCGGATAAGTACAAGTCATGAGCTTTACAAAAGTTTACACCATAACTCCTAAATATCACTGTTCAGAAATAAGTACAATAGTGTATGACCAAAAATAAGATGGTGACTCTGAAACCCGCGAATGATGTAGCAGTTTTACCTTGAGTCTCCACAACATCAACCGCGTTGCTAACTATAGATCGGCCGGCTACGCAAACCTAGAATCTGCACCCACTGGCCTAATGAACTAACAAGTATCAAGACTAACCTCATTGAAGTAGTGACGAGGACTAGTCAAGACACCCACTGTCCTAATGAACTAACAAGTATAAATATAGGAATAGCGGACGAACGATATACACCTAAAGCCCACGCAATATAGCTAACAATACAGTAAATTCGGTAAGGAGGGAAAACAACAAGTATCAGTGGACAACATGAAATAACACAAAAAGGGTGAATAGAACACAACTAAATCTCGAATGTAAATATAAAACAAGGACAAGTAATGACTCAACATCTTCGACCACCTATGCATCAAGTTCGTAGTCATCTACACGAGGTTCTGAACCTCGGAAAAATTACCATTCACGGGTCCTAATATCAAAACCCTAACACTTGGCATCTGGTGCCCTCATTCAAGTAAATAACTGCACGGACGACTCACGTGCCAATTGGGGTCATTTCCACACATATGGTAAGTACAACAAGAGCATCTATACTCGACAACAACAAGGGACCCTTAATCCGATAATACTGCGTAACCGCGTGTATGCTTGTGCAGGTGTCCTAACATGACTCAACCACCAATAAGCATAAGGAAAGAAAAAGGGGCAACACGTACATCATTCTCTCACAATTTTCACACGAATAAACTCACTTAGTAAGTGTACCATTACACAATATCAACAAGAAGGAATGCCCCCAGACCAACACAAGTATCACAAACAATCCCTGGCATAGCCCAACTTGTCTCGCCACGTGTGCAATAGTAAAGTATATGCCCGCCTTGTTTCACCATACGTGCATAAACATGTTCCCACCTTGTCTTGCCACATGTGAAAACCCTCAATTTAGCATCCCGCCTTATCACGCCGCATGTGCAATATCAATAGTAAACAAGACACGTCATAAACCTCGTGACAATCCCCATATCAACAACCGCACGACAGAAGACTCGTGCATCACTATAACAAGTAAAATGACAACAATGGCAACAGTTCAAGATACAATAAATACATCGACTCAAGAACCTTCGATCACAAGATAGGCAACACTAGCTCACAAGAAATAAATACAATAAGGAATGCTAGGCATATTAAGAACCGCTCAACAAGGAAGGAAAATAGCATGTAATAGTTGTACCTAAATGCACGTGTTAACAACAAGGAATCAACACGAATCTGATAACTCTATGTACGGGCAAGTCAACTAAGGTATAGTCTATCCAAACATCCTTTAAGGTCGAGCTGTTTCGAGGGTATTCAGAAATTCCACTTAAGGACAAGCATCATGAAAATAATCATAACCTTAGTTTAGACTAAAAAATTATAAGATGAGATGTGGATAATTACAATTAGAGATAAGCAACTAAGAAGACATATCATGACAGTAAAAGGGATATAATCGTCATATAAGCCAATTAGGAGTCAAATAGGCAATATGAGTAAATCCAAAAGTGAGATCTCTACATTAAGCAAGTAAACATGAAACTAGGAAATTAGGAACTCAATCATGCCAAGAACAATTCATACTCAGCGAATATAAGGACCAAAGATTCCTAAAGGGCCAACTTTTCACATATAAGTTCGAGCACGGACTTGTCACTTCGCGTAACGCACTACAATCAATATAGAAGACTCAATCCTAAGGGGTAATTTCCCCGCACAAGGTAAGGCAAGATACTTACCTCAAAGACGACAACCTGATACTCTAAAATGGACTTCTCGGGTGAAAAGGCCTCCGGACGGCTCAATTCCAACTAGAACAACTTCAAAACACACATAAAACCTATAAGGAACTATTCTGGATAATAAAATGTTGATCTTTGCAAAAATCTAAAAATCGACCAAAAAGTCGACCCCCTGGCCCACACCTCGGAACCCGACAAATTTTATAAAATACGAACACCCATTCCAAAATGAGTTCAACCATACAAAAATTACCAAATTCCAATACCATTTCGCCCCTCAAATGTTGAAATTTCATTTTTTGGAATTTCTTCAAAAACCAACGTTTTTCCCCAACTAAAAACACAATTTAAATGATAAAAACAAAGACTGAATCATGGAATATATTTAATTATAAGAGAAGAACACTTACCCAATCGAATTTCTTGAAAACCCAACAAGGAATCGCTCAAAATCGAACTCTACAAGTCAAGATATAGTGAAAATGGTGTAACCCTCGATTTAGGAATATATTTTGTCTGCCCAGATTATTGTGCATCGCGATCGTGAGAGAAGAGATGCGATCACGTAGAAGAAAATAGCTGCTAGTCCAAAATATGCTATGTGATCGCGTATAAGGGGGTAGAAAGGCTTCTGCGATCGCGAAAAGAGTCACGTGAACGCGATGAACAAACGGGCAAGAGCTTATGTGAATGCGGGGAAAATGACTCGAACGCGACGAAGAATTAACCAACAACCCCCAGCCCCTAATTTCTACTACGCGAATGCTAGGGAGGGAATGCGAACGCGAAGAGGAAGAAATCAGACCATCACAATCGCGGATGGGGTTGAGCGAACGCGATGAAAAAAAATTGTTAGCCACCAATAAGCTTTCGCGATTGCGGCTATACCTATGCGATGGTAGAGAAGGAGACACAAGAAGACAAAACAAGAGTTTAAAATAGGGGAGAAATGTCCCGAAGCCCATCTGAAACACACCCGAGGCCCCCGGGACCCCGTCTAAACACATAAACAAGTTCCATAACCTAACACGGACACACTCGAGGTCTTAAATCACATCAACACACGACGAAACTACGAATCGCACCAATAATCAAACTTATGAACTTTAAAATCTTAAAATTTCTAAACTCATGTCGAACCCTATCAATTCAACCTTTTAATGATGCTAAATTTTGCAGACAAGTCCCAATTGACATCCCGGAGCTGCTCCAACTCTTGGAATCACATTCCGACGCTGATAACCCAAAAAGCCAACTGTGGTCAAACTTCTCCATTTCCCAAACTTTAAATTTTCCAACTTTCGCCGAATTGCCTCAAATTACTCTACGGACGTCCAAACCCAATTCCGAACACGTGCCTAAGTCCAAAAACACCATACGGAGCTGTTGACATTACCCAAAACTCATTCCGGGGCCATTTACACAAAAGTCACAATTCCGGTCAAATTCCACTTCTTAAGCTTCCAAACTAAAATCCTTCTTCCAATTTGACTCTGGATCATCCGGTAACTGAATTCAACCACACACGCAGGTCGATATACACAATGTGAAGCTTTTCCAGACCTTATGCCACTAAATGAAGCTTTAATTCTCAAAACGACCAGTCGGATTGTTACATTCTCACCCTCATAAAACAAATGTTCGTCCTCGAACGTGTCAAGAATCGCCTCAAGCCTTCAAGTCACTGAATGTGCACTTCCATCATACACCCGCGGGTAATCCCACATAACCCCAACCTATATAAGCCTGACGACACCATCTTAACTGTAGTTTAGCCTTTCTACCAACACTAATAAGCCTTAAGGCCAAAACTCCCATCTTCTATTCATTTTCAAAAAGACCTGATTCTAAATTCATATCTGGCATCGATCATAACCAGCTACAACAAATCACGCCTACACCCACCAAGTACGACCACACAATATAGCACACCTCACATAGGCTCATAATAAAACTTCTGATCACAATAGTTTCCCGAAAATCAATCCAGCACTGGCGATTAGCCTCATCTCCCAAACAACTTTGTTTCAACCGTCCATAACACTAATAATGATGCAAGAGACACGAAGAACTCATTATTAGACACCTGAATCACCAAGCCATAACTAACACCACCAGGCACACACCCTGCAAGCTAAAACTGAGGAAGCACAGAACGAAAGTGACTGAATATGAAAAAGAGAACACATAAGGAAATTATCAAACAAGGCCGACGGGCACTACTCTCTATCAGTACCGACCTACAACCGATATAAAAAGTAAAGAATGAAATCATATAAAAAAATCATAAGGATCCCATCCTGATATAATTTCCACTACGGTACTCAGCCCGGCCCAAACATATCGAATCACAAAAGATCACAAGGGTCTCTCCCTCAACTCCAAATCACATACAAAAAATATATCATATCAATTGAAATATCCCACTAATTCAGCTCTACCAATAAAATTGTAATGCTCACTTAACTCTCATCTCTATAGGGTATCAAATCACAGCTCGTAACCAAAGTACTCAGGAAAAATCACATCAAGCCTACCATGACGACAACAAGGGCTCACTTCTTTTCTCACCGCTCTCAATGATGAATGAAAACAACGATAGACACTAGATACTACTTATAAAATCTCCAAATAGGAGCAAACGTGAATATAAAGTGCAAAGCATGAATCTCACTCATAAACGAAACAACAAAAGAGGAACTCGTCTGGACCAGTAGAGCTATAATGAAATACAAATGATGCCCCTCTGTAAAAAATCAAAACATACATGTACGATAACATTTGGCACAACGACCTCCAGCCTACTATAAGAAACACATTAACGGGTCGGGCGTCCCTCTCTTGGGTGCCCTCTACTCATCTGAATGCCCTGCTGTGACACACCTGCTTGAATTCTAGGACAATCTCTCACCCTGTGACTGGTATCTCCACACTCAAAACAACCTCTCTGTTGGTGTGGGTGTGGATACTATGCAATACGAGTACTCTGAGACCCATGAGTACCTGAAACTCCATGCGAGGCCGGTAATGCAAACTGAACTGGCTGACCCACAAAACCCTTATCGTGTCGTGACCTGCCTCCATAATAAGGACCAGTAGATCTCTCCGGCTTACAATGCCTCCTTAGCTCTCTTCCCTCTCTCTCCGGACCTCGTCTGTCCTCCCTCTCATAGCCCTGCATGACATCTCTCTCATAGTCCCGCCTGTCATCTCTCTCATGATCCAGCATGCCCTCAACTCTGCAAGAAATCCCTACCACCTACTGAAATGAAACATCTGACTCTAACTCCCAAGCCATGCTGAACCGAATATCATGCATGGGGCCTTCAATGAATCTACGGACACACTCTCTAACTGTAGCAACAAAAGCAGGTGCGTGTCTGGCCAAATCAGTGAATCTGACATCCGATACTGACATAATGCCCTAGCGCAGCTGCTCAAACTCCACGCACTAGACATCCCTGAGGCTCTGAGGGACATACTCTCTCAAGAACATCTCTGAGAACTGACCCCATGTAAGTGAGGCTGACTCGGTCGGGCTGCCCAAATCATATGCCCGCCCCAACTGATAAGCCGCTCCCCTAAGCTAGAATGTAACAAAAGCTACCTCGCTCGACTCCACAATACCCATAGTAGGAAGAATACGGTGACACTCCTCCAGGAAACCCTGGGCATCATCTGTCGCCATTCCACTAAAGGTAGGAGGGTGGTACTTCTTGTACCTCTCAAGTCTCAGTTGTTCTTCCTTGGATGTTGCTACCTAACCACGGGCTGAACTGGGACCCCAGGTTGTGATGCCATGACACCTGGAATCTGACCAACATGATCCCTCTGCTCTGGAGTGTAGACGGCGGGAGTCTGATTTCCTCCCCCGTTATGTTACGTAACTGGTGCACCCAGAATCAATCACGCCTGAGTCAAGGTACCAATCAAACCCCAGAACTGTTCCAAGGTCTCCTGATGTCTGGGTGTGACAATAGGCGCCTCCGGTGCCTGCCCCTAACTGGAACTGCTGGCGGCTCCTCAATGGTTGCTCTGGTAGGTGTCCTAATTGCGACACGTGCTCCTTGTCGACCTCTTCCTATGGCCCTAGCGACATCTGTATCGGGGGTAGCATCATCAGGAAACGCGGCCCGTGTCCTCACCATCTGTGAGAGAATGAAATGATAAATTTCAAACTTCAAGATCAATGAACTTGCACGACAGGAATAAAGGAAATGGAATTGTCCTAATAGTTTGGTAGCCTCTCGAAGATAAGTATAGACGTCTTCGTACAGATTCAAAAGACTCTACTAAACTCACTTATGACTCATAGCACCTATGAACCTAGAGCTCTGATACGAACTTGTCACGAACCAATTTCCCCTCCGTTGGGTATCGTGACGGCACCTAGTCTTAAGGACTAGGTGAGCCTATTATTAATAAATATCAATCATAATATAAGAATCATTTAAGTGCTTTTTGAATATATCTCTACACATAATTTTTACAGAAGTTTACTTTATAACTCCTAAATATCACTGTTCCGAAATAAGTACAACAGTGTATGAACAAAAACAAGATGGTGACTCCAAAACCCGCGAACGCTGTAGCGATTTTACCTTGAGTTTCCACAACAGCAACCACGCTGCTAACTATCGATTGTCCGGCTACGCAAAACCTGGAATCTGCACAAAAATGTGCAGAAGTGTAGTACGAACACACCACAGCGGTGCCCAGGACTAGTAACTTCAGTGAAGTAGTGACGAGGACTAGTCAAGACACACATTGGCCTAATGAACTAAACAAGTATAAATATTGGAATAATGGAAGAACGATATACACATAAAGTCCACGCAATATAGCTAACAATACAGTAAATTCGGTAAGGAGGGAAAACAACAAGTATGAGCGGACAACATGAAGTAACACAAAAAGGGTGAATCTAACACAACTAAATTTAGAATGTAAATATACAACAAGGACAAGTAATTACTCAACAACTTCGACCACCTCTGCATCAAGTTCGTATTCATCTACATGAGGTTCCGAACCTCGGACAAATCACCATTCACATATCCCAATATCCGAACCTTAACACTTTGAATCCAGTGCCCTCATTCAAGTAATAACCACAAGGATGACCCACGTGCCAATTGGGTTCATTTCCACACATATGGTAAGTACAACAAGAGCATCTATACTCGACAAAAACAAGGGGCCCTTAACCCGATAATAGCGCTTAACCGTGTGTATGATTGTGCAGGTGTCCTAATATTATTCAACCACTTTAAGCATAAGGAAAGGAAATAGGGCAACACGTACATCGTTCTCTCACAATTTTCACACGAATAAAATCACACAGTAAGTGTACCATTACACAATATCAACAACAAAGAATGCCCCCAAGCCAACACAAGTATCACAAACAATCCTTGACATAGCCCACCTTGTCTCGCAACGTGTGCAATAGTAAAGTATATGCCCGCCTTGTTTCTCCACACGTGCATAAACATGTTCCCACCATGTATATCCATATGCACAAACCCTTAATTTAATATCCCTCCTTACCACGCTGCATGTGCAATAGCAATAGTAAACATGGTACGGCAGAAACCTCGTGCAAATCCCCATATCAAAAACTGCATGGCAGAAACCTCGTGCATCACTACAACAAGTACAACATAAACAATTGCAACAGTTCAAGATACAATTAATACATCGACTCAAGAACCTTCGATCACAAGATAGGCAAAACTAGCTCACAATAAATAAACACAAGAAGTAATGCTAGGCATATTAATAACCGCTCAAAAAGGAATGAAAATAGCATGTAATAGTCGTACCTAAATGCATGAGTTAAAAACAAGGAATCAACACGAATCCGATCACTCTATGTACGAGAAATTCAACTAAGGTATAGTCTATCCAAACTTCCTTTATTGTCGGGCAGTTTCGAGGGTATTAATAAATTCCACTTAAGGACAAGCATCATGAAAATAATCATAACCTTAGTTTAGACCAAACAATTATAAGATGAGATGTTGATAATTACAATTAGATATAAGCAGCTAAGAAGATATAGCATGACAGTAAAAGGGATAAAATCATCAGATAAGCCAATTAGGAGTCAAATAGGCAATAGGAGTAAATCCAATATAAGAACTCTACATTAATTAGGTAAAGATGAAACTAGGAAATTAGGAACTCAATCATGTCAAGAACAATTCATACTCAGTGAATATAAGGGCCTAAGATTCCTAAAGGGCCAACTTTCCAAACATAAGTCCAGCACACACTCGTCACTTCGCGTACACGCACTACAATAAACATAGAAGACTCAATCCTAAGGGGTAATTCCTCCACACAAGTTTAGACAAGATATTTACCTCAAAGACGACAACCTGGTACTCTAAAATGTACTTCTCAGGTGAAAAGGCCTCCGGATGGCTCAAATCCAACTAGAACAACTTCAAAACACACATAAAACTTATAAGGAACTATTCCAGATTATAAAGTGTCTATCTTTGCGAAAATCTAAAAATCCACCAAAAAGTCGACCCCCAGGCCCGCACCTTGGAAGCTGACAAATTTTATAAAATCCGAACACCCATTCCAAAATGATTTCGACCATACAAAAATTAAAAAATTCTGATACCATTTCGCCCCTCAAATCATGAAATTTCGTTTTTTAGAATTTCTTCAAAACCCAACATTTTCCTGAACTAAAAACACAATTTAAATGATAAAAACAAAGACTAAATCATGGAATATATTTAATTCTAGGTGAAGAAAACTTACCTAATCAAATTTCTTTAAAAATCCCACAAGGAATTGCTCATAACTGAGCTCTTCAAGTCAAAATATTGTGAAAATGGTGTAACCCTCGATTGAAGGAATATATTCTGTCTGCCCAGATTTTCGTGCATCGCGATCGCGAGAGAAGATATACTATCGCGTAGAAGAAAATAGTTGTTGGTCCAAAATATGTTATGCGATTGTGGAAGGGCTTATACGATCGCGTATAAGGGGGTAGGCAGGCTTCTGCGATCGCGAAAAGAGTCACGTGTACACGATGAAAAAACGGGTAGGAGCTTACGCGAACGCGAACGCGGGGAAAATGACACGAACGCGAAGAAGAATTAACCAACAACCCCCAGCCCCTAATTTCTACTACGTGAACGCGAGGGAGGTAATGTGAACGCGGAGAGGAAGAAAGCGGACCATCATGATCGTGGTCGGTGTTGCGCCAACACGATGAAGAAAAAAAATAGTTAACCACCAGTAAGCCTTCGCGATCGTGGCTATACCTATGCGATCGCAGAGAAGGAGACACCAGAAGAGAGAACAACACTTCAAAATAGGGGAGAAATGTCCCAAAGCCCATCTGAAACACACCCGAAGCCCCCGGAACCTCGTCCAAAAACACAAACAAGTTCCATAACCTAACACGGACATGCTCGAGGTATCAAATCACATCAAAACACAATCAAACTACGAATCGCACCAATAATCGAACTTATGAACTTTCAAATCTTCAAATTTCTAAACTCGTGTCGAAACCTATCAATTCAACCCGGAATGATGCCAAGTTTTGCATACAAGTCCCAATTGACATCCCGGAGCTGCTCCAACTCTCAGAGTTGCATTTCGACCCTGATATCCCAAAAATTCAACTGTGGTCAACATTCTCCATTTCCCAAACTTCAATTTTTCCAACTTTTGCCGAATTGCTTCAAATTACTCTACGAACCTCCAAACCCAATTTCGGACGCGTGCCTAAGTACAAAATCACCATACAGAGCTGTTGACATCACCCAAAACTCATTCTAGGGAAATTTACACAAAAGTCACAATTTCGGTCAAATTCCACCGCTTAAGCTTCCAAACGAAAATCCTTCTTCCTATTTGACTCTGGATAATTCGGTGACTGAATCCAATCATGCACACAGGTCGATATACATAATGTGAATTTGTTCAAGACCTTATTCCACTTAACGGAGCTTTAATTCTCAAAACGACGGTCGGGTTGTTACACTTTTGTTACGTCTCAGCTCAAGGGAGCGGCTCATCAGTGGTGGTGGCCGTATGAGTTAGGTAGTCCGGTCGAGTCAGCTTCACTCACATGGGTTCATTTTTTAGAGATGTTCCTGAGCGTGTTTGTACCTCAATCCCTTCGAGATGCATGGAGCACGGAGTTTGAACAGCTACGCAGGCACTATGTTAGTATCAGAGTATGTCGTCAGATTCAGCTAGTTGGCTAGATATGCACATGTTTAGGTCGCTACAACTAGAAAGCGTGTACGTAGATTTATTCAGGGGCTCAGGCATGATATTCGGTTCATATGACTCGGGAGTCATAGTCAGATGTTTCGTTTCAACAGGTGATACGGATCGCTCGCGGAGTAGACGACATGTGGGATCAGGAGAGAGAGGACGGGCGAGGCAACGAGAGAGAGGATAGGGAGGCGAGGAGGCCTCGTATGGTGAAGAGATATACTGGTCCTTATTTTGGAGGCAGGGTACGACATGGTAGAGGTTTTGTGGGTCAGCCAGTTCAGTTTACACTTCCGGTTTTACATAGTGTTTCAGGTGCTCATGGGTCTCAGAGTACTCGTACTGCACATTTTTCCATAGCCACGTCAGCAGAGAGGTTGCTTTGAGTGTGGAGATACTAACCACATGGTGAGAGATTTTCCTAGACTCCGGACATGTGTGCCACAGTGGAGTATTCAGGCATGTGTGTCCGTTGGACCAGATGATGGCATACATGTATGTTTTTCATTTGTTACATAGGGATACCATTCGTATTTTTTTCGGTTTTGCTTATCAGGACGAGTTCCCTTATTTGTTGTTTCACTTATGGGCGAGTTTCATGATTTGCACTCTGTTTACGTGTTTTCCCCTATTGGGAGGTTCTATGGGTGGTAGTCATTTTTATTGTTGTTCTTATTCATCGTTGAGGGTTGTGAGATTAAAGTGAGTCCCTGTTGTTCATTATGGTAGGTTTTGGTGTGATTTCCTGAGTATTCTTGGTTACTTGATTTCTAGTAAGTGTTGTGATTTTATTTGTAGAACTGGGTTAGTGGAAGATTTCGATTAGTAGAATGTATATTTGACATGTGATTTAGAGTTGAGGGTGAGACCCTCGCGAGCTCATATGATTTGATATGTTTAAGCCGGGTTGTGTGCCGCGGTGGAGAGTTATACCAGGATGAGATCCTTATGATTTGTTCATGTACTTTGATTTTTCCTATTTAAATTGATTCGTCGTATGGTACTAATAGAAGGTTGTGCATGTCAGGCTTGTTTGATATTTCTCTTATGTGTTTCTCTTTGCCTATCCAGTCATTTTTCGTTCTATGATTCTTCAGTTTGAACTTGCGTGGTGTGCTCGGTGGCATTAGTTGTGTCTTGATTATTCGGGTGTATAATTATGAGGTCTTTGTGGTTCTTGCATCATCGTCAGTGTTGTGGTGGTTTGAAACGGGTTCCTATCGGATATGAGGCTAATTGTTGGTGCTGGTTTCTTATTACGGGCAACTATTATGATCAGAAGTGTTATTAAGGGCCTATGTGTGGTATGTTATGTTATGTGGTAGTACCTTGTGGGTGTAGGCATGAGTTATTACAGCTGGTTGAGACTGATACACGGAATGGATTTAGAATCGGGTCTTTTGAAAATTAATGGAAGGTGATAATTTTGGCAATAAGGCTTATCGATGTTGGTAAAAAGGGTAAATTGCAGTTGAGATTGTGTCGCCGGGTTTATGTGGATTAGGGAAACGTGGGGTCACCCGCGGGTGTTTATTGGAGGTGTGCATTTAGTAATTTGAAGACTTCGAGTTGATCCTTCGCACGTTTAAGGACGAATGTTTAATTTAAGAGGGGGAAGATGTAATGGACCGGCCAGTCGTTTTGAGAATTTAAATTCTATTCCGCGGCATAAGGCCTTGAACAGCTTCATATAATCTATATCGATCTGCATGCTTGGTTGAATTCAGTTACCGGATATTTGGAGCCAAATCGGAAGAAAGATTCAAGTTTTTGGAGCTTAAGCAGTAAGAGTTGGCCAGAATTTGACTTTTCAGTAAACGGCTTCGTAATGGGTTTTAGATGATTTCAACATCTTCCTATGGTGATTTTGGACTTGGGCGTGCGTCCAGAATTGGATTTGGAGGTCCGTAGAGTGATTTGAAGCATTTCGGCGAAAGTTGGAAAAGTTGATATTTGGAAGGTGGAGAGGTTTGACCAATAGTTGAGTATGGTAATATCGGGGATGGAATGTGATTCCGAGAGTTAGAACGGCTCTGTTATGTCAATTGGGACTTGCCTGCCAAATTTGACGTCATTCTGGGTTGGTTTGATAGGTTTCGGCACGAGTTTTAGAAGTTAAAAGATTTGGAAGTTCATAAGTTTGATTCATGGTGCGATTTGTAGTTTCTTCTTTGTTTGATGTGGTTTGATGCCTTGATCGGGTCTGTATTAGGTTATTGAACTTATTGGTATCTTCGGACGGGGTCTCGAGGGGCTCGGGTGAGTTTCATATAGGTTTGGATTGTGTTGCGCTCGTTTTTTATGTTTCGGCATCGTTTCTTCAAGCATAAATGGTACCATATTAATAAAATGAATTCCAATTTCAGTTTTGATTGAAGCATTATATCTTTAGCATAAAGACGGAGCTATAGCAAAAAGAATCGTCGAATTTGGACATCGTATGAGGAAGTTATGCTTATTTTAGTGTCGGAGAAGAGAGCTGGTGCTAGTGTTTCGCAGGTGCGAAGTTGGGTCGGCATCTATGAAGCCGCGTGTATGAAAAATTGTCCGCAAAAGCAGAAATGACAGCTGGAAATGCGCAGGTGCTGATATTTTTTTCGCAAAAGCGAAAATCCCTTAGTATAAGAAAATCATACAGCATCATTTTTGTACTTTGAGCATATCTTGAGTTCTAGAGCTCCGACTGAGGTGATTTTTGCGGCGTTTTTCTCGACTTTTCATGGGGGTCAGTATCTTAGTGTAATTTTTGTATTTTAATATGATCTAAGAAGTTCAATTTTGAATTAATCCATGTTTTTGATTGGAGAATTGAGGGTTTTTATCCGAAACGTTTCTAAAGAGACTAATTGAATTTGAAAATCGATTTGGTATCAGAATTTGATGAAATAGTATTGTTGGACTCGTAATTGAATGGTTGTTCAGATTTTGTAAATTCTGTCGGGTTCCGAGGTGCGGGCCAGGGCCGACTTTTGGGTCGATTTCTAGATTTTTTTGAAAGATTGAGACTTTATGATCCGGAATAGTTCCTTATGAGTTTTATTTGCGTTTTTAAGTTATTTTGAATAGATTTGAGCCGTCCGGAGGTCTTTTCACCCGAGGAGTTCAGTTTAGAGTACCATATTATCTTCTTTAAAGTAAGTTTCTTGCCTAACCTTGTTTGTGGGAACTACCCCTTAGGATTTGAGTCTTCTATGTTGATTGTAGTCCGTGTACGCAAGGTGAAGAGTACATGCTCGGACTTATTTGTGGAAATTGGCCTTTTAGGGTTCCTAGGTCCTTGTATTTTTTGAATATGTAGTTGTTCTTACCATGATTACTTCCTTAATTACTAGATTCACCTTTACCTCCTTAATTATAATTATTTGCTTTATGATTCACTCTTATTGAAATTTGATTCATATGTGCCTTAATTGAGACTGTTATTTCTTCCATTGCCATGTTGCCTTTTTCCTAATTGCTTATCCGTATTTGAAGTTGTAGTTATTCTTGTTTTGTAAATGCCTTCCCTTAATTGAAATTATAGTGATCTTCTCGCGACCTACCTTTAATTGAATTTGATTTACCTCTCCCGTAATTGTTCAACCTTAGAGTAAGCTTAGAGGTTCTATGCCTTAGTGGACTTATCCTTATGTGAAATTATTGGACTCGTGTTAGTTTTTGTTGTTGAGCCATACAGTGGGACTATTGTTATTTTCTTCCTTGTTGAGCTATTCTTATCATGCCTAGTTTTCCTTATTGTAGTTCTTCCTTATTAATTAGTTTTACCTTTTCTTTTGATCGAAGGTTCTTGAGTTGATTTATTTACTGTATCATGTATTGTTGTCAATATTGTGGTTGTTTTTGTTGTGGTGATGCACGAGGTTTCTGTCGTGCGGTTGTGGTTATTGTGATGCACGAGGTTTCTGCCGTTCGATTGTTTATATGGGGATTTGCACAAGGTTTCTGTCGTTCCGTGATTACTATTGATATTGCACATGCGGCGTGACAAGGCGGGTATACATATGTGGGTTGCGTTTGTGGTGTGACACGGTGGGAACATGATTGTGCACGTGTCGCGAGACAAGGTGGGCATATACTTTACCATTGCACACGTGGCGAGACAAGGTCGGCTATGTCAGAGACTGTTTTGTGATGACTTATGTTGGCCTGGGGGCATTCTTGTCGTTGATATTGTGTAGTGGTACACTTACCTGTGTGAACGCATTCTGTGAAAGTTGTGACAAAAAAATTGGGTTGTCATTTCCTTTCCTTATTCTTATTAGATGGTTTGAACTATGTTAGGACACTTGCACACGCATACACGTAACTAAGCGCTCTTATCGGATTAAGGAGCTTCCTTGTTATTGTTGAGTGTGAATGACTTTAATTAGCACGGGAGTCATCCGTGCAGTTATTATATGAAATGAGTCACAAGGTGCCAAATGTTATGGTTCAGATATTGGGACCCGTGAATTGTGATATGTTCGAGGTTCAGTACCTCTTGGAATTGACTAAGACTTGATGCAAAAGTCATTGTAATTGCTGAGTTATTACTTGTTCTTGTTGTATATGTGATTCTGGATTAAGTTTGTGTTCCATTCACTCTTTTGTGTTATTTCATGGTCTTTTCGTTGATACTTGTTGTTTCCTTCCTTGTTCAATTTACTGTATTTTTAGCCATATTGCATAGTCTTTATGTAGATATCATATTCCGTTATTCCTATATTTATACTTGTTTCATTCATTAGACCACTGGGTGTCTTGACTATTCATCGTCACTACTTCACCGATGTTAGTCTTGATACATACTGGGCACCGTTGTGGTGTGCTCATACTACATTTCTGTACATTTTGTGCATATTCCAGGTATTGCATAGCTGGTTGATCATTAGCTAGCAGTGTGAATTGCTGTTGTGGAGACTCAAGGTAAAATGTGTTACATCGTTCGCGAGTTTCGGAGTCAGCGTCCTATTTTTGTTCAAACACTGTTTTATCTATTTCTGACAGTTGTATTTAAAAGTTATAGTAAGATTCTGTAGAGCTTATGACTTGTACTACCCGATTTTGGAAATATATTTATTGTATAAAAAATTCATTTCAGAAAATATTAGATGTTATTTATTATTTTTGTTATTCCGTAAATGTTAGGGTTACCTATTCCTTAAGACTAGGTGACATCACGATACCCAACGGAGGAAAAATTGGGTTGTGACATCAAGGGCCCCTCATGTTACCAAAAAAATGTCATTCATGTTAAGGCATAAATTTTCCGAAGTTCTATACCATACAAATACTATTCAAGGGGTTGTCATGTCTTCAGAGAAAAGTCATCCATGTTAAGCCATAAATTTACCCAAACCCAATTACATGCAAATACTATTCATGTGTCCTTTTGTCATCATCCATGTCTTATTCAAACCAAAAAACCAAAACGCAAGACCTAACAATTTATTGTCTAGTTAATGTTCATGTTTTTATGCTTTGTCTATTAGCCAAGTAACTGTCATACATTGTAAGACTTTTATGTTTGTTGTACTTATTTTATGCCACTTGTACTATATAATCAAATAAGGGTAATACATGTACTAGCTTTCCATCTCCTATAAGTAGGAGCTTTTGAAGTAGATGGACATCATCTTAGGTCCATCCTTGTTCTCTTGTAAAAACTCTTGTGTAATAAAATATCTTCTTTTAGCTAAGTCTCTTATAGTTTGTTCATCCAAAATATGGGGATATGGCTGATTTATATTTGAGTGTAGAGTCTCAAAATACTTTAGTGGTTGAAGAAGATTGCTCAAGTAATTGAGGAATATTACTCTAGTAGTTGAGGAAGAATGCTTCAGTAGTTGAGGAAGATTATTTTAGTAGTTGTTACATTAGGAGTGCAAGAGTTTTCCGAGTTCGCTATTGACGGCCTAGTTGTGGCGTGGACCCCTTTTTGTGAGCCTCCAGCACCCTCCTTGTAGGAAGACTTTTGTGCGAACCATTCAACCGCTTGTAAGGTGATCCAATCTCTACAAAGGTAATCCAATATCTATTCTAGTAATTCAATCTCTACTTTAGTAGGTTACCGATCGCTACAATTCCCGGTACTACACTCACCCCCTATGTGTCAAAACCTGGATCTGATACCACAGGGGGTAGGTGTAGTACAGAGAATCATAGAGATCAGTAAAATGCTAGAGTAGAGATTGAATTACTAGAATAGAGATTGGACTACCTTCATAGAGATTGGATTACCTATGTAGATATTGGTTAACCTTAGCAGTGGTTGAATTATTCGCACAAAAGTCTTCCTACAAGGGGAGTGTTGGAGGCGCACAAAACGCGCCCCTCGCCACAACTAGGTCGTCAACAGCGAACTCAGAAAACATTTGCACTCCTAATGCAACAACTACTAAAGAAATTTTCCTCAACTACTAAAGCGATTTTTCTCAACAACTAGAGTAATCTTCCTCGACTACTAGAGCAATCTTCTTCAACTATTAAAGTATTTTGAGACTCTACACAAAAACATAAATAATCTATATCCCCATATTTTGGAGGAAGAAACTAAAAGACACTTAGCTAGAATAAGACATTTTATTACACAAGAAATTTTACAAGAGAACTAGGATGGACTTAAGATGATCTCCAACTACTACAATGACTCCTGCTTATGTGAGATTGAAAGCTAGTACATGTACTACCCTTATTCGATTATATAGTATAAGTATAATAAAAGAAGCACAACAAACATAAAATTCTTACAATCTAAAACACTATTTTGCAAACAGACAAAACATAAAAGCATGATCATGACGTTAAAAACAATTTGCATGGCCTTGGGCTTTGAATTTTAGTTTGGACAAGACATGGATGATGGCAAAGGAACCCATAAATAGTATTTGCATGACATTAGTTTGGGTAAATTTATGACTTGACATGGATGACTTTTTTTTATGATACGAGGGACCGTTGAATAGTATTTGTATGGCATGGAACTTGGGAAAAATTTATGGCTTGACCTGAATGACTTTTCTTTGATGACATGAGGGGCCCTTGAATTTTTACTTGCATGGCATAGAACTTTGAAAACTTTTGGCAAGGCATGAGTAGGAAACTTTATCGATATGTTTTTGAATTTTTATGGTAACTTTTGATGGGTTAAAGTGACAAAAAGGGGATAGACTTATGCAGACGTTTTTGGTTTTTAATGATAATTTCTTGTTGGATAGAGTGGTTAAAAAAAAGAAGGTGTGTATACTTTTATTTTTTAAAATGGGTATTTAAGAGGTAGAAATGGTTTAATACACTTGTTTATATTTTTACTTTTTGGAAAAAGGGGAATTATGGAAGGGTAGTTGGCTAAAAAGGTTTACAAGACTTATGCAAATTATTTCCTAGCTCATGATTACGCATTATGCTTGTCTTTAATCCTTCTAGCCTTTGTTTTTCAGCTTTTGTGAAATATCTTTTTGTGTGCGGATGATCTCCTTTTATAATTCCTGCTCTTTTACCTTTCTTCTTTTGCAACGAAGTACCGGTATCCCCATTTAAATTGATCTTCACAATTTCTGCTGGGTTAATGTCATAGGGGTCTGGTGAGTGATCGAGCATTTTTCTGTATTCCTTAAGTATTGTCTTAACATTTTCCAATGGGGGTCAGTGGAAGAATAATTCTAACTTTCTTCCTCTCCTAGCCATATTTCTTCCGCAAGGTAGTTATTTTGCTTAAAAAATAAGCCTCTAAGCTTCAGCATGCTCTTTTTCCATTACTATGATTGTGACTGGATAATGAAACCAAAAAGACATTGTAGGTGTCACCTTAATAGTTGTTTTGATAATATTAAGTGGCCTATAGAACATGAATTTTTTCACTCCACAAGAATGAAAATGATGAACCCAATAACTTTAAGGTTTGAACTACAACAAGAATATTTTTAGGAAAGGTTCAAGATGGTCAATATCTCAGAAATCATGGCACTTGAATTCCATGAGAATGTGGTATTGATGGCATAGATATCAAAAAATCTACGGTACTTGAATTTCATGAGAATGTGGTATTGATGGCATAGATATCAAAAGAACCATAAGAACTGCTCTGAAAAATTCTTGGTTTGCGCTATTAACACCTGAAAAAATGAATATTTCAAATTGACATCTAAATGTGCTAGTATGGAACCTTTGTAGTTTCAAAAAACCTAGAGTTCATGGAAAATAACTCCGATGAGTGATGTAATGATGAAGAACCTGGTCATGGCACATGTGAGAATATGAACATTCAAACTGCTGATTTATTCTTCCTCCTGTCTTTTGTTACATAAACCTTTTGGAAAATCACCCAACCTTCAAAGGAAATTAGCAAGAAAATTATCTTTTCCTTGCAAGTGCTTGACTTGAAACTTGTCGGGAGAGAACCATTGAGCCCATTTGAGAATTTGCGGATTCAAAATGATTTTTGAATTCAACTAGATCATCCTCGGAAAAGCCTTCATATCCATTTCAATAATAAACTCAAAGTGAATTATGAAAAAATTAAACTTTTTAATCCCATATTTTCACTGCGAGAATCTCTTTGAAAGTGGAATGATAGTATTGTCCAGCATCCTTGAATGAGCCACTAGCGTAACCATATATATTTCTCTGGCCATTTTCTTCCTCAAACAAAATCGTGCACCAATATTCATTGTTTCCATTTGTCTACAATATTTTCATTCTATTGGAGGGAATATGTAAATATTTGACATTTTGAGACATCTCTTTTATTTTTCTAACTGCATCATTTTGTTCTTTGCCCCATGGTTGAACATTTTTCTTCATCATTTTTGTGAGAGGAATATTTCTTTCATGTGATTTAGTCCGACCTTTTGAACTTCTTCCTTGACACCTGGCATGAGCAATATTTCTTTCCGTGATTAAGTCTAACCTCCGGCAAGATCTATAAAATGCTGGATCATTCTTCATTATCTGTTTTAGAAGAGATCTTTTTTTCACAAATATCATCAAGAGCATAAAAACTGGCTTGCCTAATGTGACCAATTTTTTGAGTAGTTATTGACTGGTATTTATCTTATATGATAGTCATGGTTTGGCCAACAAACATCTTTGGTAGGGATAAATCAAATGCTTATTTTAGATAGATATCCCCACCTAGATCAAAATGCTTTTTGCCATTTTTGGAAATGCTTGTCAATAATAACTCTATCTAAAGACAGACACTTCATTTCAAAAAGTTGTCTTCATAGTTTTCATGCCTTTGGCCAGCATCGCCACAAAAAACTTCATGTAATAATCTAATGCTAAAAGAAAATTCTTGGGAAGCAAGGAAAATATTTTTGTCCTGTAACCCAAGTGAATTCCATCAGTCTCGAAGAATACTTGAGAGGTAAGAAGTGAATTCTGATAGGATTACGTACTTTTCTCGCTCTGCCAAGTTCTTGGTCACCATCTATGTGTAGAAATTTTAGATTCTTTGAGGCCATCTTGAGACTTTTATATCATCTAAGGTAAAGGTATAGAAACTACTACCAACCTGTTCGGGTTGTGGCATAATTATATCTTCTTTCTTGAATGGGTTCATCAGTCATCCCATCTTGATTATCGTCAATTTCAAAAAATTCTAAGTCCTTGGGTTGATTCATGAAAATGGGGGGAAGTTCTTCTTCTAAAAATCTTTGGAGGAATCGGTAATTATCTCAGAACTATCCTCTGTTAGAACTTCTTGGATAGTATCATCAGTAAGCTCCTCAGTTTGCTAAGTATCTGACCCTTGAGATGTTACCTCCTCTACATCACTTAGTGGTTGGGCAACATAGAGGCTAGTGGTTTAGAGGCTAGAGATTGTGATGTTCTCATGATGGCCTTTTTGTGCTTTCTCCTACCTCTCTTCTTTTTCGAGAATCTTTGGGCTGCAAGTGAATCTTTTCTTTCCCATACTAAATTTGCAATGTCAAATTCTGTTTTTTCAATAGTTTGAGCAAATTGGTTATGAGCAGCTATATGGATGTTTCTTTAGGGAGAGGAACAACTAGAAAAGGGACAATCCAACGGAGGAGGGGAATAACTTTGGGATGATAATTTACCTGTTGGAGGAAGGAAGTAACTTGAGGACTTCTAGGTTTCTAGGGCACAAAGTGATCACTTTTCAAGAAGAGTATTTGTTCTTTTAGGGATACCATCTCTTTCTGCTGCTGCTGGAAGAAATGGAAAAGAGATGTATCTGGCGGACAAATACCGTATTGCAAGCTTCCTAACTTGTGCTCCAGGGCTTTGATGAGTCATTTATGTAGAGAAGACTTCTCTACAACCTGTTACACCTTCTTCTTAATATTTTTCACCCTGGTAAGCATTTTATTTTGAGTGTTGCAACATTTTTACTAGTGCTATCAATGTTGTACAAGATTCTATTTTGAGAAGGAGAATTTTCGGACTGCCAATTGATTGTTACTTCAATGTCACTTGATGTTGGTTTTTCTCCTGAGGGAAAAACAACATTATTTTTGGGGATCGTGGGGGCATGATCAACACCATTTTTACTGAAATATTGAAAAGGTGAAAAATCATGTTTATAGTCGGCGCTGACGGGGATATACATTAGTATTTCAGGATATTTGGGAAAGGGAGTAGACTCGTCATCTTCTCAACTAGGGGTGATTGGCCTGGAATATTTTTATAGCAATTTTGGTCATTCATGAGGTTCATAGCTGACAAGGTATTCATACTTACCCGGGCACCTGAGCGAGTCAACTGATGGGTCACCTCGTTTATACTTTTCTCGAAGTCATCCTGCAGATGATTTGCCCTTTTTCTTTCTGATCTTCTTGTTTTTCTTTCTGGGCACCCGGGAGTATTCGGATGGATCCTCAAGGCATTATTGGCAAGAACATTCAATATCCCATAGGCATTGACTTGTGATAGGATCATTGAACCACCAGTGTCACGACTCGGAATTCTCACCTTCGGGACCGTGATGGCGCATAACATTTTACTTACCAGGAAGCCCAAACTTAGATTATTTTAAGCCATTCTTGAACTAATCAAATTAAAATAATATCATTAACGAAAACAACTGAGATGGAATCGAAATAAAGTGTGGAAAACCATAACAACTGAAATATGTAAATATATCCCTGAATCTGGTGTCACAAGTGCACGAGCTACTAGAATTGTACAGATTAAGATTTGAATGAAAATAAAGTTGTCCAAATGAAAATACACCGCTAAAATAAAGGAGAAGGGGACTTCAGGGATGTCAACGCCGAGCAATTGTAGCTCAAGTCTACGTATTGATAGCCAACTCGAGCAATCTAAGTGCAAAGTATAATATGGGTACAATCGACCCATGAACTGTGTAAGTGCCGAGCCTAACCTCGACGAAGTAGTGACAAGCCTAAGGCAGGACACTTACAATATAACCAGTATGCAGTACAAAATAATGATAGGAAAGGAAAATACGGAAACAAGTTAAAGCAATTAACACATGCAAATAACTCAATCCATGAAGAAAACCAGTAGATTCCAGAAATACTTATCCTTACAGTCTCGGATGAAAGTACCTAAGCCAACACAACTCAATAAGGAATAGAAAGACATAGACTATTGCGGCGTACAAACCGATCTCACCGTACAACACTATCCTCCCTTATTCCACCATATAAATATCAATAATAATAAGTAAATATATGTTGCGGTGTGCAACCCGATCCCATCATATAATCATAATTAATATCGTAATTCACCCTTATTTCACCATATCAATCCACCCTTATTTCACATGTTGCGGCGTGCAACCCAATCCCAACGTATCAATATAAATTCATCCTTATTTTGCCTTATCTATCCACCCTTATTTTACTTGTTGTGACCTGTAACCCACATCCACCGTACAGTATGAATGAATCAATAAGTGCAATCAATTTAACAACTAGAAGCACAAGAATCCTCTACAATTAACGAATATGAAGAAGAACTAGAAGGAAAATCTCATCCCAAATTAATAATTCACTCTAAATAATACTAAGCAGGAAAAAACAAATCAAATAAATGTCACCTAAAGGGTAAAAGCAAGTCAATTAAGGCAAGTAGCGGTTAATCGTAGAACCACGAGAGAATCTAATGTTTTAAACACGAGAATAATAAATGACAAGTAGAAAATAAAGGCATGGGAAGAATTTTAAGCATGTAATAGTTAAGACAGCGTGTCACGCCCCAAACCTAGGGAGGCGTGGCTGGTACCCGGTGCCGTACTGGCCCGAGCGAACCATTCTGTAACTCATTTTTTTCTTCTGGCCATGATGGGCCAACATGGCCACAACTCATAATGTATAACATAAGTGGGCCACTACTCTTAATGTATAACTATAAGTGGGACACAATCTTAATATATAAATATAAGTTGGAAAACATTATATCAATGAACCATCTTTCTTAAAACATGCATACATCTGGGCCATCAAGGCTTCTAGCATATTGTACAAAATGAACATTTGTCTACAAAGCCTCTACGAGTATTAGACATCAAACAGGACAGGCCACTGACCTACCCATAAGTCTATAGCACAACTCTGACACAATGACTCATAGACTCGGCTGCACTCCGAATGAGGTGGAGTCTTACCGATCTTTCGCTGAATGCTAACCTCGTCTACTATGAGGGCTCGTCAAGCTGATTATCTATACCTACAGGCATGAATGCAACGTCCCCAATAAAATGACGTCAGTACGAACAATGTACCGAGTATGTAAGGCAGAACTAAAACATAACAGTAAGTAAACATTAATTAAAGACATATAAGAATCAACCTCAATCTATGAAGTGCCACCATATATGCATACTTATTATACTCATATATATACAATGCTTCTCTTTGAGACTATTATCCATATCTTATGATGCATGACTGCCCAAATGATCAGTGGTAACTTCCCGACCAGTCGTAGCTCGGTGGAAAATAGATGACTGCGCGACCAGCCGTAGCACGATGGTAAATGAATATGCATGTCTGCCCAACCGTCCGTAGCATGGTGATAAATGAATATGCATGACTGCCAAACCGTATGTAGCATGATGGTAAATGAATATGCATGACTGCTCAACTGGCCGTAGCACGATGGTAAATGAATATGCATGTATTACTATATTATAAATATTAACATCTTTATCAAATACCTCAATAAAGACTTAAGAACATACTTAGACATGCTTGAATTCACTTTACATAAATGAATAACATGGACATCCTTAACTGCTAAGATCAGAACCACTTATGGAATAATATTACATTCACGTATCGTTACTCGAATCATGCCAAAAAAAAGAAGGATTAGCCTTGACATACCTGAGCCGATTCTTTTGATAATCCCTCTAACACACGACAAAACACGTGATGGTAAGATCGAAGTAGGAAAAAATCCGTATGATATTCTTGATAAAGATTGCACCAGACTCCCTTAGAATCGCAAAGTACTATTATTCTAAAAAATCTCGTAGTCTAATCTTTGAATGAATTTTGCTGAAGCCTTCTTTCATTGTAGAGATTCATCATGAATTTAGAGAGGTCTATTTAAAATTTTGGGTGTGGGCCCCACTTAGGATGACTAAGCCAAATAATTTCACTAAATTTTGCCACCTAGCCTCCTAATCTACTTAGTCACATTAGGCTTGCTTAAGCCTTCATGCTTGCTGCCACGTTAAGGCTTATCTAAAGCCTTAATTAATCACCCACTAATTCTTAGTTATCTTTCCAATATCTCATTAAATCAATAATTAACTAATTATCCACATAACTAATAATTATCTCAAGTTACTTAAAATACTACTCACTTTTAATACACTTTGTACATTTTACTATCATGATCATGTGGTATATTACTAGCCAATAAATACAGGGTATTATAGCTTGGATCGTATATTATCCCAAAATGTCAAACTTTGACGATACTTAATTTCTTCGATTCGTTTACCCTCTGACCTTTATAACACTTACTTCACTTGTTTGAAATAGTGTAATACTTATAACCTCGAAAATAGTCTTGTCTTCATCCTAAAGTACTACTATTAAAATATTAAAATATTAATAAATCATGGTACCATATAAAATCAATACATATAATATTATTTCATTAACCATCCATGTAAAAATACATATATTTTCTCAACTTCTAATTTTCCTAACCTCAGATAAAGAGTAAAAATTTTCGTACGCTTAGTTCTTAAAATGGTAAAAAGATAACCTTCTTTTCTTGTGAAAAAAATAATTTCTATCTTTACAATAAAAAAATATCATAAAGTTTCTCATATTATGTGTATAATTTAAAGCATATTCGAAAGTAGTAATATTAATAACTATATAAAATTATATTTCTCAAACGTTTTTTACAAAAAATATTCCATTCAAAATACCATATCAAATGTGTATAACGGTATCAAGGTAGTTAAACTTACGAAATCTTACAATAATATAGTCACAAATCATCTATAATCTCATGAATCGTCTTAATCCCTTCAAGTTCATATGGATTACTATGACTTATCCTAATATTAAAGTACAGGATGAAATAATTAATGAAATAAGGGGAAGCGGGGAAAACAAGTTATTTGACGGCGTAAATACACTCGTCACCTCTCATATACGTCGTTAGACATGAATTTCACATAGCACGTAGCTCAAGGGTTCCTAATTCCCTCAATTCAAGGTTAAACCCCACACTTACCTCACACCACAGTCAACTCAGAGCTCTACCAGGGCGTTTCTTCAAAATTCCGTCTCCAAACCAACCGAATCTAACCAAAATCGACTCAATAACATCAAATAATACTAGGGAAATCAATTACAATACCTAAAGTTAAGATTTTACACTTTCCCCAAAAATTCAACAAAAGTCAACCCCGGGCCCGCTTGGTCAAACCCCTAGATTCGGACCAACACTCATTTACCCATTCAGCCCCGAGCCCGATTATGTAATTAGTTTTGAAATTTGACCCCAAATTGATGTCTAAATATCAAATTTGCAAAAAACACCAATTCTTCCCAAATCCCTACTTTTCTACAATGAAAGGACAAAGATCAAGTCTAAGAAGAAAATGAGTTTAAGTTACGCGTATAGCAAACCCATATCCCATCCCCCACCTCTCTAAAGCGACTTGGTCGCGATGGTGTGTTCGCGTTCGCGAAGGACAGTCCCCCTACTATTTCGTGTTCACGACCAAAGCTTCGCATTCACATTGAATAAACTCCACCCCCAGTCCCAACTAGTCTTCGCGATCGCGGGACTTTCTTCGCAATTGTGAAGAAGGGAACATCAGAAACCAACAGAAGTTAAGAAAACCAAAATTTCCAAATTCAAAAACAATCGTAGCCTATCTGAAACTCACCCGAGCCCCCCGAGATCCAAACAAACATTCACATAAGTCATAAAACATTCTATGAACTCGCTTGCGCGATCAAAACACTAAATTAACACCTAAAACTACGAATCAGACACCAAAATGAATGAAATTTTCAATAAAATTAAAGAACATGAAACTTTTTAACTGGACGTCTGAATCACGTCAAATCAACTCCGTTTCACACCAAATTTTTCAGACAGGTCATAAATGCAGTAATGAACTTATACCAAGTCCCGGAACAAGAATCTGGAGCTGGTAAAAAACTTGGAACTTCTTAAGACCTTTAAACCTCTAACTTTAAACAAATTGTGATTAATAAAGCTAGGGACTTCTGAATTCGATCCCGGGCATACACCCAAGTCCCAAATCACGACATGGACCCACCGAGACTGTCATAATACTGATTCATGTTAGTTGGCTCCAAATATTGACCGAATTCAACTCAAATGTGTTTTAAGGTATAATTTCATATTTTCATTAATTTTTCACATCAAAACCTCCTGAAAAAAAACACAGACCACACACGCAAATCGAGGAAGGCTAAAAAGAGCTATTCTAGGTTTCAAAACACAGAACTGAAGGTTAAAACTATAAATGACCTATCGGTTCATCACATTCTCCACCTCTAAAACAAACATTCGTTCTCGAACGGACATAGAAAAGTACTTGGAATGGTGAAAAGGTGTGGATATCTACTCCGCATGTCCAACTCGGACTCCAAAATGGCTGCCTCGATCGGCTGATCTCTCCACTGCACTCAAACTGAAGGATAACTCCTAGACCTCAACTACCATACATGCCGAGCTTGGATGGCCACCGGCTCCTTCTCATAAGTCAAATCCTTATCCAGTTAGGCTGAGTTGAAATCTAACACATGGGACGGATCACCGTGATACTTTAGGAGCATGGATACATGGAACACTGGATGGACTACTGATAAACTAGGTGTCAATGCGAGCCTGTGGGTTACCTCACCAACTTTCTCAAGGATCTCTAAAGGTCCGATAAACCTAGGTCTCAACTTTCCCTTCTTCCCGAACCTCATTACACCCTTCATGGGTGAAACCCGGAGAAATACCCTCTCTCCAACCATGAATGAAATATTACGAACTATATGGTCGGCATAACTCTTCTGTATGGACTGAGTTGTGCAAAGTCGATCATGAATAATCATGACCTTATCCAAGGCATCCTGTACCAAATATGTACCCAACAACCGAGCCTCCCTCAGTTTGATCCATCCTACTGGCGAACGAAACTGTCTCCTGTACAATGGCTCATAGGGATCAATATGAATGCTTCACTGGTAGCTGTTGTTGTAGTCAAACTCTGCAAGCGGCAAAAACTGATCCCAAGAACCCCCGAAATCCAGAACACAAGCGCGAAGCATATCCTCCAATATCTGAATAGTGCGCTCGGACTATCCGTCCATCTGGGGATGAAATGTTGTGCTCAACCCAACCTACGTTCCCAACACACGTTGTACTGCCCTCCAAAAGTGACAAGTGAATTGTGCACCTCGATCAGAGATGATAGACACGGGCACACCATGAAGACAGAAATGTGTTGACTTGGTCAACCTGTCCATAATGACCCACATCGTGTCAAACTTCTTTTGAGTCTGTGGGAGTCCAACAACAAAATCCATAGTGATAGGCTTCCACTTCCACTCAGGAATCTCTAAATTCTGAAGCAAACCACCAGGCCTCAGATGCTCGTACTTAACTTGCTGACAATTTAGCCACCGAGCTACATATACAAATATAACCCTCTTCATCATTCTCCACCAATAATAGTTCCGTAAGTCCTGATACATCTTGGTGGCCCGGATGAATAGAATATCGGGAACTATGGGCCTCTTCAAGAATCAATTCACGAAGCCCATCTACACTGGGCACCCAAATACGACTTTGAATCCTGAAAACTCCATCATCACCAACTGTAACCTACTTGGCACCATTGTGCCGCATTGTGTCCTTAAGGATAAGCAAATGGTAATCGTCATATTGCCGCTCTCTGATGAGATCATACAACAAAGACCGAGCGACAATGTAAGCTAGAACACGACTGCTCTCCGAAACATCTAGTCTCACAAACTGATTGGCCAAAGCTTGAACATCTACAGAAAGAAGCATCTCACCAACTGGAATAAACGCAAGGCTACCCATACTCACAGCCTTCCTACTCAAGGCGCCGTCCACCACATTGGCCTTCCCGGGATGATAAAAAAGGGATATATCATAGTCTTTCAACAACTCCAACCACCTCCTCTACCTCAAGTTGAGATCCTTTTGCCTGAACAAATAATATAGACTCCGATGATCCATGAATACCTCGCACGGTCGTAGAGATAGTGCCTCTAAATATTTAGCACGTGAACAATGGCTGGCAACTCTAAGTCATGAACAGGGTAATTCTTCTCATGAACCTTCAATTGTCGCGATGCATATGCAATCACCCTATTATCCTGCATCAATACTGCACGGAGTCTAATACGGATTCATCACAATACATCGTGTAAGATCCTGAACCGATGGGCAACACCAACATTAGCGATGTAGTCAAAGCAGTCTTGAGCTTCTAAAAGCTCAACTCACACTCATTTGACCATCTGAACGAGGCACCCATTTGGGTCAATCTAATCAATGGGTCTGCTATAGATGAAAATCCCTCCACGAACCGGCGGTAATAACCCGCCAAACCCAGGAAACTCTATATCTCTATAGCTGAAGTAGGTCTAGGCCATTTTTGAACTGCCTCAATCTTCTAAGGATCCACATTTATGCCCTCTCCCAATACAACGTGCCCCAAAAAGGTGACCAAGTCTAACCAAAACTCACACTTTGATAACTTGGCATATAACTGGCTATCCCTCAGAGTCTGAAATACAATTCGAAGATGATGCTCATGCTCCTCTCGACTGCAGGAGTAGATCAAGATATCATCAATAAATACAATCATAAAGGAATCCAAAAAGGTCTTGAACACCTAGTTCATAAAATCCATAAATGCTATTTGGGAATTTGTCAACCCAAACGACATCACTAGAAACTCATAATGCCCATACCGAGTCTGAAAAGTTATCTTAGGGACATCAGATGCCCTAATCTTCAACTGATGGTAGCCAGACCTCAAATTAATCTTTTAAACCACTTTGGCACCTTGAAGCTGATCATATAAATCATCAATCCTCGACAACGGATACTTGTTCTTCATAGTGTCTTTGCTAAATTGTCGATAGTCTACACATATCCTCATCGACCCATCCTTCTTCTTCACCAACAACACGGGCGCATCCCAGGGCGAGACACTAGGTCTAATGAAGCCCTTATCAAGAAAATCTTACAACTGCTCCTTCAACTCTGGCGGGGCCTTACGATATGACGGAATAAAAATGGGCTGAGTCCCTGGAGCCAAATTAATATAGAAATTAATATACCTGTCGAGTGGCATCCCTGGAAAATCTATGGGAAACACCTATGGAAACTCATGAACAACTGGTACTCAATACATGGAAGGAACCTCCGCACTAGAATCGCGAATATAAGCCAGATAAGCTAGACACCCCTTCTCGACCATACGCCGAGCCTTCACTTAAGAAGGGCACTACCCAATTGGAGTTAGGTGTTCATCGCGAAATACTCTATGTGTTCTACTAGGATTATCCCACCTCACCTACGTGTTCATGAGGTTGGGCTCGCGTTTGCATAGAGTAAACCTATTTCCTAGCCCCTGCCTCTCTAAAGCTAGGCGTTCACGAAGGTGTGGCCGCGTTCGCGAAGGGTAGACCCCTTCGCTGCCCCGCGTTCACGACCAAAGCCTCGTATTCACATTGAATAAAATCCACCCCCAGTACCAACTAGTCTTCACGATCGTGGGATTTGTTTCGCAATCTTGAAGAAAGAAACACCAGAAACAAGCAGAAGTTAAGAAATACAGAATTTCTAAGTTCAAAAACACTCGTAGCCTGTCCGAAACTCACCCGAGCCCTAGGGGCTCCAAAAAAACATAAACACAAGTCCAAAACATTATATGAACTCGCTCAAGCAATCAAAATACTAAATTAACACCCAGAACTATGAATCAGACACCAAAACGAATGAAATTTAAGAAAATGAAACTTTTCAATCGGACATTCGAATAACGTCAAATCAACTCCATTTTTCACTAAATTTTGGACAAAGGTCATAAATACAATAATGAACCGATACCAAGTCCCGAAACCATAATCTGGACTCAGTAGCAACAAAGTCAAACCTTTAATTTTCAAATATTTGTAAAACATCAAGCTAGAGACTTCTGAATTTAATCCCGGGCGTTCACCCAAGTTCCAAATCATGATACAGACCGACCAGGACGGTTAAAACACTTATCCGGGTGCATTTTCTCAAAGCATTGACCGAAGTCAACTTAATGAGTTTTAAGGCACGATTTCACATTTTTGTCAATTTTTCACATAAAACCCTTCAAGAAAAAGACATAGATTGCGCATGCAAATTGAGGAAGGCTAAACAGAGTTATTCGAGGTTTTGAAACACATAATTGAAGGTTAAAAATATAAATGACCTATCGACTCATCACAACCACATAGTTTTACCTTCGATGTCAAAATGCACAGTCCAATCATGGTCGGACATTATTCCATTTATCCATTTAGGGAAATAGTCCGGATCATATCAATAGTGAGAGCGGTACATGGTATGTATCGTATGGAAAGAAAAGGATTTCCGCATTTGCGAGCCCCCGGATGTGACGAGTGCTCCATAGAAGGGGAGAAGGGCATATGTACAAAGGACCGCAGGAGCGGTCAAAGCTCCGCAAAAGCGAGACCACCTGAGTGGATTTTTGTCCACACACGCGGACTTGGATGGGTAAGTGGGAATCGCACCTGCGATGGGAATTTCTGCAGGTGCGTAGCCGCAGATGTGGCTAATGGACCGCAGGTGCGAAGGTCGGACTGGGTAGTGTGTTCTTTTAAAACGGAGGTTTGGCTCAATTAAACTCTTCATTTCGTCCATGGGAATCGATTTTGGAGCAATTTTGGACTACCATCTTCATCAACTATTATGGGGTAAGTAATTTCTTCACATTGTGAGTTAAATACATGGTTTATATATGGACGTAAGCATGAGAATTTATAGAAATTGGGATTTTGAAGAAAATCCTATAAATTGGTATTTTTGGATCTTGACCACAAGATTGGACATGGAATTTGAAATAAGTTCTATATTCGAGTTCATGGTGTTATGGGTAAAGTTTATCTTCGAGAATTTTCAGAATTCGGGTACGTGGGCCAGGCGGTTGTCTTTGTTGGCTTTTTGAGCGGAGTTGGGAATCATTATAAATTGTTAAATCATACGTATTGGGGTATATTTTTGATTGGTTTGCATGTTGTTTGACTAGTCTTGGAATGATGGCCATTGGTTCGAGGTATTAGAGAGACATTGGAGCCATCTTGGAACTTTGGAGCGAGGTAAGTCTCATGTCAAACCTTGTGAGGGGGAAACTACCCCGTAGGTGATATTTATTGTTATGTGCAACTAGTTGTGGGTACCACGTACGCACGAGGTGACGAGAGTCCATACATAGATAAAGCATGTTTATGTCCTGATAGACTTCGGACTTTATCATGTAACAATTGAACTTATTCTGCTGACTTAACTAATTAACGTTACAACGGAAATTGATTTAGAAATAAATATATATATACTAGGCCCACCTTTAGTAAGCATTGTATTGTACTATATTGTAATCATGTACTGTATTTGACTTTGTGCTCATGTACGTATTGTAAGCACGTGTCTCATGATTCGATGACTTCCTTCCTTTTTTATGGAGCGGTTTAAATGCCTCGGCAGTATGTAGATGCATCTATGGTTCATGTCGCACGACCCTCGGTAGTGTACACATTATTCTGGATCGGGCCAAATTACCTCGGCAGAATCGTGCGTTATATCGCTAGTAGTCTGAATATTCACGTGCTAATCTTCCCACCGATGCCTTGCATTTTATATGGTATTCCCTATTTATTTGATATTGGCACTTGAAATTTATGAGTTGTTAATGTAGAATACGAGATTTAGAATTTGTGATTTAAAGAAACAAATGGAAATGTATGAAATTACAGATTTGCTCCAATATTGTTGTGCACTTCATAGTTTTTATGAATTATCATTTATTTATTTGGACCTTTAGTAAGTGTCAATATCGACCCCTCGTCACTACTTCTCTGGGGTTAGGCTTGATACTTACTGGATACGCGTTGAATTTACCTACTCATGTTGCACTTCTGCACTAAATGTGCAGTATCCGACAGGTCATATGATGATTATCTTGGCGCGTAGGTGCATCTGTTGAGGAGACCTTATGTGAGCTAGTATTCAGGCTACGCATCGCAGTCCACCGAGCCCCCATTGTACTATTTATTTTATCCTGTCCTATTTACATTTTGGACAGATGTTGTATTATTGTTGTACTCCTTAAAAATGCTCATGCACTTGTGACACCGGGTTTTAGGGTTCATTCAAGTTGTTCGTTATTGTAATTTCGTATTTATTATTATTTTACCTAAAAAATTGTATTTTGTACCATTAAACTAATGGAGATGATGATTTTGAAAGTAATAAAATGACTGAATAAACTGATAAATCAACGTTGGCTTGCCTGATGGCGGTGTTAGGCGCCATCACAACAATTAGTGGATTTTTGTTCGTGACATCTTGGTATCAGAGCGTTAGGTTCACAAAGGTCTCATGAGTCACGAGCAAGTCTAGTAGAGTCTTGTGGATCGGTACATAGATGTTTGTACTTATCTTTGAGAGGCTACAAGGCTTTTAGGAGCACTTCCCTTCTTGATTCATCATCATGTGATTTTATTCCTTGAGGCTTATGCCTTTATATCCTTCCTGCTCACTCTTATACGATATCTAGCACTCGTGTCAATTGGGCATTGAGGAGTTGCAGTGGTGCTACAGATGTTGGGTAGAACGTTTCTCCCTTTGCATTCGAGAAAGTTATTATCGTCTTCCTGCAGAAGGATGTTCTGTCATTTTAGCTCAGTAGGTGTACTTTTTATGGTTTCGAGGATACGCGCAGATTGCTACAATGTTCATGTGTTGTTATTGCACGGTGTTGGTGTAACGGTAGGGTTCTTGTCTATGTGTCAAGGCAGTGAATGACTTGAAATGATGGTTTCTCGGTACATGAATTAGAAGTTCAGTGTCCAATTCTGTCATAGGAAAGGCAATCTGACTATGGATGTCCAGCCCTTGGTTGATGAAATGACGAGACTTGGTAATTCGAGAATGGGAGAATTGTCATTTGTGATGTGTTGTCATCGTCCTTGTTTTAACGCATTAAGGTTCGCCGGTAATATGGTCTTCTTCAATTTGTCTTCGGGGCAGGGTGTTGCGAAATGGTGTCTGAGAAGTGGTTGTCAGAGATAGTGGAGTAAAGCGATTTTGGGACCAAATTGGTATTTCTAATGTTGATGGCTCGAGACAGATGATCTTCTAGGAGTCTTAGTGTTGGTAGCAATTTACTAGTTCAGGTGCTACAGAGATGGATTTTTATGTGATGCAACATTTGGGTAATGAAGAATGAGTAATGACATATGGGAGGTGTCTTGTGGTGGTTTAATTACTAGTAGGTCATTGTATGAAGTGTAGAGGTCGAGGAATTGCTATAAGGATGTGGTTTAACTGAAGTGGGAGTGGCATAGTAGCATACGGATTCTGTGCTATGAATGCTACTTGCCTTGAGGAACTTTAGAGCTATTTGGGAGTCATGGTGGAAAGTGGCTAGGTCCACATATTATATTTGGAATGGTGGTTACTCTACGGAGGAAGATTGAATATGGCATAAAGGAGTTTGATTGAAATGAAGAGGGGTATGAAAATGTGATTATTGTTTCAGATGAAACATGCCTTTGAATTTGGACGGTACTGTCGGACTTTCAATTGAAGTTGATGGGGAAGGAACAGACTGGTACAGTGGATGGACGAGCATGGGCTCAGGAGGGTTTACTGAATTTGTGGTAGTTGTACGTCATTGGGAGATGTCAGTAAGGATTTCCACATGTGGGTTATCTCCTGTGTGGAGGTCAGCAGATACATGAGTTGGTGAAGTTGATATGAAGGGTTCTACTTGCTACCCGGTAAGAGGTTGAATATGTGATTGTGGCTGATGATTCAGAATGTTCATAAAATGGTTAAAAAACGATTTCGAGAAATATGGCGGGTTGATGGTGCGAGATCATGGTAATTGAGAAGGAGGAATCATTGTGGGCTCTACACTATGTGATGGTAGCTTAAAGCTAAGTGGGAGAGCCCACCATCTACGATTAGATCACGTGGTTTTTTACTTGTGCAATATCTAGATATCGATGTATTGGTGGTTTATTATGACTAAGGCAATGAAACATCAGGGGTAATTTGAGAAAGGAAATTGATAAGTTTGCACTATACTCTGCCTTGCCGACTCGCATGCAGGTTTTGGGAAGACTCAGAGTTATGCATCTTGTGGATATGATATACAAGGAAAAGAATTCAGCCGGTTGCTTTTTTGAGAGGGTGTTCATGTGCTAGGAGAGCGTCAGATTTAGTTATATTCGGGACCAGTCAAGGTGGGTGACTTTCAACAACGGTCCTAGTCGGCTCAAGAATTAAAGTGCAGTGCCTAAGGATTTTGGGCCTGTAGTGTGGTTAAGGATCGAGTTTTGCAGTGGATTTTGAACGAGACTTGGAGTGCTCTATGTTATCATTACGTATGCGGTGCAGTATGAGAGGAAAGGAAGAAATAGCTTCAGGTTCGCAGAAGGTCTTGCAGAATGGGTGTACCAGTTGGAGATGTCAATGTGCGCATGAGGAAGGTATGAGATGGTTTGTGGGTATTGAGATGAGAGGTTCTCGTGAAGTAACTCTGGAGGAGTGTTATTGAGTTTCCTTATGACTCTGGAATGGAGCTACTATTATTTCTAAGGCAAGTCAAGAGTGAACTGGAAGAGGTTGGCTCGGTTAGTAATGGTCGAATCAGCATGATTGTCGCAATGATCAGTTCCTTCGCCGTGTGAAGTTATACATGTGATTTTGGTTGTACGTGAAATCTCAGCAGCCACCATAACTTGATTGATCTATGAGGTATTTGATTCAAATGGCTTTGTGGTGTAAATGGATTCCGGAAGAGTCATGGCGGTTTAGATCACGACTTGAAGTTTGTACTTTTTGCGTTTTGGGAATTATTTGGTGCGTTGAATAGGTTCTTCTGAAATGGGCTAAGCGAGAGGCTTTCTAGCCAATGAAGTGTTTATGTACTAGTAGTTCATGAGTTATGATGAATTCTGTTATTCTCGCATAGCGACATGATAGGTGCAGTGAACGGCATGGGAATTTGAAAGTCGAGGATCAAGGTTACGATTCGGTGTTGAGAGGAATGTCACGAGATCGGATGAGAAGGGGTGAATTTAGATGTTTAGAGTAAGCTGGAATTTTCTTTAGTGTCACTTGAGGACGGCATTCTATGTAAGAGACTTTGTGTATTGATTGGCGGATTCTCGATTTGCTTTACAAAATTAGAATGGATGGTGGTATGGGTGTGCGGAATTTGCTACCTAAGCGGAAGGTCGTGGAAGAGTACCCACGGGGAACTTGTATAAGTGTGGCATGTTAGTCACTTTATTGTTAAAGATTAAACCAAGTATGGAGATTTTTTGTATTATCGGTAATGTGAGAGTCTATGTTTGGGAGGCGTTTTGTACCTTGGGTTGTGGACTGTGTGAGTTTGTTCCAAATTTGACAACTATTCTTATGTGTCATGGAAAAAGTTTATTGTGGATCCTTTAATGTTTATTATCCCAGTACGGTACGATTAGAATCGACTTGAGTTCCATTGATGGGTCTAACTACATTAGGTTAGGTGTGTTCATTCAGCATAGCATTTCTTGTGGAGGGGTCTCCAGGCATTGGATGTTATTTATGTCGTCAGCTATCCCGTGTAATGTCTTTTGTGCCATGTGGGTTGTGAGACGACTTGATTATTCGCACACACATTGAGGTCATGTGTAGCTTGTGGTGTTATATGAGCAGGATGGCTCTCTAGACGCAGGTCATTTATTGCGCCTTAGTATGTTTGGGTTTTGCAGTGTATGTCTTTGTTCGTCTCCGCAAAATTTGTATTATGCACCTTGTGTGCTTGTGTTCGATATTCAGGCATTTCGTAAGTATAAGCATTACCGCTTGATGTGTGTTTTCTTTTTGATTGTTATGTGTGGATTGTGTGGCACGCTGCCACGGGTATATTGCTTGGATCGGTTGTCATGCCGCCACGGGCATGTTGAGTGGATGTGTTTTCATGATGAAATAGTGTCATATTGGTTCGGGTTACACGCCGCAACAGTGAGATTTTGAGCATAGTTCCTTACACTTATTTTATGTGCATTGTTTTTCATCCCTGTGGTAGGTTCATTATGACCTATTCGGCCGTTTTATTCGTTATGCGAGCTGGGTAATAACATGTCATAGTTTGTTCTTCCTTATGAGTTATATTTGAGCGGTAGCTTGTTGGCGCTTTGATGGCAGTGCATAAGATCTTAGACGATGTTTGAGGTGGCTAATTGCCTGAGCAGCTTGTACTGGGTGAGACAAGATTATTAGAGGACCTGAATTCAGTGCAATCAGATTCATATAAGGTCTATCAAAGAACAAATATTGTTATTCTTTTCAGAATAAGGTAATGGTCCTTGTCAGGAGGAGAGACTCCATGATTTGTTGATTCGGCAGATGGTTATGAGTTTCTATACATCTCTTCTGTCGTGGCAGTATTGCGAGAGTTGGAACAGGCCTTATATGTGTCATGAGTTGTATTGCAAGCATTGGATTCGTGAAATGGCAGCTATTATGGTCGCAAGATGTTATCATGGTCAAGTGATCTATGTGGTGCGTGGCGTGGTTCAAGCGAAGGAGCTTGGTCATGTTGGGTATAGTGTCTGGTGATTTATGTAGTGTTCGTGTGTTAGAATCGAGTTCCAGAGAAAATTCCGGATGTTAGAATTTGGTTCTAAAGCTTGTTAGCTGAGGTTATAGGAAGGATCTTCAATCTGGCTTGAGCTAGCATGCTCACATGGGTTTTGGTGGCAAAGGTAGGTGCACGAGGTGTTAAACAGTGATTTTGGACAACTCCGGAACAATCATTAGCACGTTCGAGGACGAACGTATGTTTAAGTAGGGGAGAATGTAACGACCCGACCGGTCGTTTTGAGCTCTAGCGTGTCATTCAGCGGTTTGAGACCTTGAGTAGCTTCACTTCGAGTATTATGACTTGTACGTGTGGTTGGAATTGAGTTTCGGGAAGATCAAAGTTGATTTGGAAAGAAAATTCTAATTTCGGAAGCTTTAAGTTGAAAGAATTGACTAAGGTTTGACTTTTGAGTAAACGATAATGGAATCAAGATTTGAAGCTTCCAATAGGTTTGTATGATGATTTCGGACTTGGGCATATGTTCGAGTTGAGCATCGGATCACCTGGGAGCATTTCGGTGCTTATTTTTGAAAGTTGGCATTTTGGAAGTTCTAGAATTTTATAAGTTTGGTTTGAAGTGGATTTTTATGCAATTGATGTGCGTTTGGAGTACCCAGCATTGGAATATGTTCGTATCGTGATTTGTGAATTTTGCGTAAAGTTTGGCGTCATTCCGGAATGTTTAGGTGTAATTCGGACACGTTCGGCAAGGTTGAAGGTTGGAAAGTTGGAAGAAAGGTTTTTGCCGTTGATACATAGTTTTGATGTTGTTTGACATGGTTGAAGGCTTTGACTAAGTTCGTATCATGTTTTGGTATGTGTTGGTATGTTTGGACAGGGTCTCGGGGGCCTCGAGTACGAATTGGATTGGAAAAAAATCAAGTTTAGACTTGGAGGAACTGCTGAAGCTTAAGGGTTCTGGTGTGATTGTACCTGCGAGGTTATGACCACAGGTGCGATACCGTAGAAGTGGCCAAGGGGTTGCCAAATCGATCCTGGGGGAGATGGGCACTGGTGGCAGGTGCGAGGAGGATTTCCGATTCTGCGAGCCCGCAGCTGCAACGAGTGCTCTATAGAAGCAGAGAAGGGCAGCTAGACGAAGGGCCGCAGGAGCAGTCAAGGCTCCGCATAAGCGAGACCGCAAGGTAGAGTTAGGACTTTATCATGTAATAATTGAATTATTTTACCCGTTCTACTAACCTAATTAATTGACGTTACAACTGAAACTGATTTGGAAATAAATATATGTACATTAGGCCGAACCTTATCACCTTGAGTTACTAGCTAGTTATTTGAGAAACAGGTAAAAATTATGCTCACTTTGTGCTCATGTATTGTATTGTAAGCACGTGTCTCGTGATTCGATGACTTCCTTCCTTTTCTTGTGGAGCGGGCCGAACGCCTAGGCAGTATATAGATGCATCTATGGTTCATGTAGCACGACCCTCGATAGTGTACACATTATTTTGGATCGAGCTGAACAACCTCGGCAGAATCGTGTGTTATGTTACCCGGCGCCTTCCTGAGATTCCTTGGAAGAGCGATGTAAGGCTAAGCAACTGATGTCAGTGCAGCTTCTGTCCTCCAATTGAGGTCCCCTCCGTACGCTAGACGAGATTTTCAGTGTCGTACATGAAAACCAACGTCAAGAAAAATTGAGAGAGCGGTAAAGAGAATTGAAAGAAAGCTTGATTGCATTATTGAAAGCTATTACAAAATAAGGCAACGCGGTGTCGAGGGGGAGAGACACTAGCACAGAGAATTGCTTGCTAAAAAGTTTTGATTGCTTGATCTCCCCTAGTAATGTTTAAAAAAAATAAACCAAAGCTACAAGACTTGACCTAACTAAGCTAGAGGAACATAATGAAAGTATATGGAATAAAACTACTCTATATTTACAATGAAAAGGACTTAGTTTTCTACAAGGTAGAAACAGGTCCGTTGTCAGCAACTTTGTCTTTGGCATTACGATCTGTGCGTGCGGCGTTGTTTGCAGCTGCCTGCGGCTGGGCGCTAGCGAGGGATATTGGTGGGGCGACAGAGGCACATGCGCGCTTTTCACTTGGCGCAGTCAAGACCACGGGGTCGTCCGTGGCGCTAGGTGTTGGGAGGCTTGCCAGGACGCCATGGGGCGCGTCCAAGGGGTCATGGGGCATGGCTGGAAAGCCGCCCATGACAGTTATATCGCTAGCAGTCCGAATATTAATGCGTTAATCTTCCCATTGATGCCCGACATTTTAAATGGTATTTCCTATTTATTTGATATTGGCACTTGGAATTTATGAGCTCTTAATGTAGAATTCGAATTTTTGAAATATCTGCTTTAAAAGAAACAAATGGAAATTTATGAAATTACAGATTTGCTCCACTATTGTTGTGCACTTCATACTTGTTATGAATTATCATTTATTTATTTGGACCTCTAGTAAGTGTCGATGTCGACCCCTTGTCACTACTTCTCTGGGGTTAACCTAGATACTTAGTGGACACGCGTTGATTTACGTACTCATTATGCACTTCTACACTAAATATGCAGGATCCGACAGGTCATTTGATGATCATCTTGGGCTGTAGGTGCATCTGTTGAGGAGACCTTATGTGAGCTGTTATTCATGCTACGCATCGCCGTCCAGCGACTCCCATAGTACTATTTATCTTATCATGTCCTATTTAAATTTCGGAAAGATGTTGTATTATTCTTGTACTCTTTAGAAAATGCTCATGCACTTGTGACACCGATTCTGGAGTTCCTACAGGTTTTTAATCATTCTAATTGCGTATTTATTATAATTTTACCTTGAAAATTCTATTTTGTACCATTAAACTAATGGAGATTATGCTTTTTAAGGGGAGAGCGGTCAAATCTAATCAAGAAACCTTGAAATCTCCATCCGCGAAGACACAAACCTCAAAACCAATACGATCAGAAGTACTTGGATCTGCACAAAAATGTGCAGAAGCATAGCATGAGTACACCACAGCATTACCCAGTAAGTATCAACACTAACCTCGATGGAGTATTGATGAGGTAAGTCATGACACTCACTAGAAAATAACATGTGTAAGCATATAAATCTAAAGCTAACAGTAGAAAGAACATCAATATAAGGCTAACAACGGAATAATAAAAACATCAAATGGTAACAAGGAAAAATAGGTGCTAAAATGGCAAAGTTATCAGAAAACAATTAAAATGAGAATGAAATCAATTAAGGAAAGCAAATGCTAATTCAAGTAATCAAGTCTTTCAACATATGATGCACAATAAGAATCACTCCGAGGCACTACACCCCCGATAACAAATCATAGGCCACAATCATGAATCTGGCACACATGGAACATCGTGCCCACATTATCAATTACCTTTGCACGACAAAGTCCGTGTGTTATGCCAAATAAAATGTTCGAGAATTTTATTTAAATACAACAAGGCATAATAAAAAAAATTTATAAGGTAAAGCGTCAAATGAGATAATGAGTTTATTTTAAAAATAGAGTATCAATAGAATAAAGTGTAAGATAAAGTACAATACAAAATAGGTTATCAAATGAGTTTAATTTAGAAACTAAAATAACATTTTTAAATAAAGTAAAGCATCAGTTAAGTTAGCAAATTAAATATAAAATTAGTTAAAATAAGCTTAATAATTATTTTAAGTAAAGTAAAAATATCAAACAGGGTAATGAGCTTAATTTGAAAATCAATTAAAATAAAATACTATAACCATCTAAAAATAGTAAAGTGTCGAGTGAGATGACGAGTTTTATCTTAAGAGTCACATAAAATAAAGCATGTTAATAATTATTCTGTTTAAAATCCGCTATGTTACCAAAAACTCAACAAAATATGAGGTAATTACTTTATGAAACTAAGTTCATCTTGACAATCAATTCACGAAATAACAATGGAGGCACAGAATGGCACATTAAAGTACCACGGCAAATCACGTAGAATGCATAACTCACACATTAGAGTCACGATCATTCCAACACAAGAATAAAAGAAAACAAAATACAAATGGAATGATTTAATGAAAAACAATAATCGATCAATTAACAAGTCGTTGCAACACAAAATGATCATATGCTGCAACATTTGCCAAAACAACAATACCAATATTATCATAACACATAGTCCACGGTTCAACCACAATATGTATAAGAATCTCAACAACAAAAACAAAGATGAACGGAAATAACTCAACAAGAAAAGGTATTCCAATAACCAACAATTTCGACCACAAACGTGTTAATAGCTCTTCAACAACCACAACCTCAATAAATTAACAATGAAGATATGTTCATGAAATGGTAACTTCAAATTCTAATGTATAAAATAAGCTTAATGATGAAAGAGATAGCATGAAATGGAAACTACAACTAAATACATGAGAATAACTCAACTATGGAAAGAATAGCATGTAACAACAACTACTAATAAAAGCATACAGGGGAAAACTCGACGATGAAAACTAAAACATGTAATAACAACTTCAATTAGAATATGTAAGAATTAAATTGACAATGAAAGATAGAATAATTAACAACAAATTCAATTAAATAAGAGTCTATATCCAACTAATGTTCATATATAAGCCCGTATGCACATTCGTCACTGCATATACACGTCTTTCACATAATCAAATAGTACAATCGACCCAATTATAAGAGATAGTTCATCCACACAAAGTAAGGCAAGATACATACCTCAACTAGGCCAAATAAACACTCAAAAATAGCCTTTCCTTTTAAATTCACCTCCGCTCGGCTCAAATCTAACAAAAAACAACTTACTAATATCAAATAATGTAAGAGAAACCAATTTTAATCAATAAAGTTAAGAGTTTTACACAATTCCTTAAAAGTCAACAAAAGTCAACCCCGGGCTTGCCCAGTCAAAACTCGAGGCGAAGAGTAGATCTCGACTACCCATAGCCCCACGAGTTCATATGTATTTTATTTTCAAATCCGAGTCCAATTCAACTCTCAAATCTCAACTTTTCATTATTCAAAACATGGTCAAATATCCCTAAAGTTTTCCCTCAAATCTAATGATGTCGATTTTAAATCTCATAAATAATCATGTAACATAAAAATAAATTAATCAAAATCACTTACTCAATAGTTGTATGTGAAATCCCTCCTCAAAATCGACTTCTACCATGTCTAGGGTTAAAAATATTATAAAATGAAGCTAAGTTCCGAAATACTCAGCTATAAACAAGCTGCAGATGTCGCATTTGCAACCTGAGATGCACAAATGTGAACTCCGCATGCAGGGAAACAATCATAAAAGTGACCAACATCCATCACTGAAGAAGTCTCAAAAGAGACAAAACATTTGTAAAAGAGAACCTGGCAGATTCTGCAAATGTGAGAAAAAGGTCGCAAATGCGGCTTGCCCAGCTCCCATCGCAAAAGCGATCTCTAAGTTCACAAATGTGAACACAACAGTTCTTCCCCGGCTTCGAAATGCGGAGCCCCCATCGCAAATGCGAGATTTGCAATTGTGAAACAAATCACGCATTTGCGGGACCTGAAGCCCCTAATTAAAAACCAGCAAAATTGAAAATCTTTCAAACACTCTGAAACACATCTGAACTAACCTAAGCCCCTGGGCTCCAACCCAAATATCCATACAAGTATAAAAGTATCAACACTCTGAAACACATCTGAACTAACCTAAGCCTCTGGGCTCCAACCCAAATATCCATACAAGTATAAAAGTATCATATAAACTCGCTCGCGTGATGAAACACTTAAATAACATATAGAACCACGAACCGGACATCAAAATGCATGAAATTCACAAGAAAACTGAAGAACATCTAGAATTGCAACCAAGCATCTGAATCATATTAAACCAACACCAAATTACACCAAATTTTGCAAAAAAAAAAAAAAGTTTTAAATAGCAAAATGAACATATTCCACGTCCCAAAATCAAAATACGACCTCGATAGCATCAAAGTCAACCTACGGTCAAACCTAAGAAACTTTCTAAATCTCAAGTTGCCAACTTTTGGCAAAACAGACCAAATCAACCTACGGACCTCAGAATTAAATTTCGAGCATACAACCATCAGGACCTAACAGAATCATCAAAAACTCTGATCTGAGATCAAATACGCAAAAAATCACAGCTGGTTAACTCTTTCAATTTAAAGCTTCTAAAATGTGAATCATTTTTTCAAATATATGTTGAATCTCTCGAAAACCGAAACTGACCATGCCAACAAGTCAATCTATATAATGTGAAACTACCCGAGACCGTAAACCATCGAACAAAGTGACAATGTTCAAAACGATAGGTCGGGTCATTTCACACCTTGATCTCACGACACTTGTTGGGATAGTAGTAAGAAAGTGTGTTCTTCCACGTATCTTGATAGGAAGATTCTTAAGAGACTCTTCGCTGAGTCTTAATAAACTCCTGGGTTATTATTTTAACCTTAAATCTGTTCCAGACTTGCTCTATCTTCCTATAGTATCTTAGCAATTCACCAAGTCACAAATCAACAGTGAACTTCTACTGAACATTCATAGGTCTTTCTCATTATTATCGGATAGTTGTCCTCTTGGCCCCTTATTCTATCACTATGCTCTATTTTGCTAAGCTCTCAGCTCCCTTATCAATATGGAACTTGTGTCGCACCTTTGATTTCGCCGTAGTAGTAAGGTATTCTCATTTTCTCTACTTGTACTTTCTTGGGTTTCATCATATCCGAACATTCGGATGTCTTCAAAACTCTTCGAAGGTAAACCTTTTACTTATTCCTTTTATTCTTTCATATTTTATAGGATCATTGACTATGTCATGTATATATTCGTGTGTGGAAAGGTTGACCTTCCTCAAAATTTTACCTTGTTAATTAACCAGGGATTTATCATTAACATTTCTTCTAGGCATCACCGTAGCCCCTCGTATTTAGGCAGACTGTCCCCAGTCTTCATCACGACATTAAACTTTGTAGATACAAAGTTCTTGTCGTTTGTCGCTTGAACTTTGATTATCTTACCATGGCCTTTACTTCCCGACTTAGGGATGAATGTCACATATTTTCAACACATGTCCTTTATCAACTAGAGATAAAAGTTTGTCGTATTTCTATTACTCTTAGATAGAGTCAACTATCAGCAAGAGGTAAATTTTCATGGTGGTAGTTACATAGGCTCTTAAGCTTTTCAAGCTCATGGGTCTTGGGCCAAAAACCATCATGTTTATAACTTTTAGAAGTTTATGTAGCTCGGTACATTTTACCACACTCGTAATACAAGAATCCACTCGTTTTGAATTTAATTGACTACTCTTTATATCCAAGGGAGAATCTTAGGGCATGCACTTCTCCTTTCTTGCTTCTCCTGAGCTTGTAATTGTCAATCATGGCATACAAATCATGAAAAGCTCGTCATTATCCGAGGGTAGCTTGTGTTACCTTTATAACCTTCAAGGTTATGTCTTTCTTATATCTTGTGCCTCAGAAACTCTTCAGTTTCTCAACTTAGAGTCATATACACGGTTCTCATATTTGTCCATATATACTACTGCCTCTAACTTTATTTCTTCCATCATTAGCTCTTCGTAGTTAATGCTCCATGACATATTACCTATATACGGTATGATGTGAATATCATAGGCTTTTCCCATATGTCCATACTACATGAATTACATGTCCATGCTTGCGACTCATCATGTTAGGGTTTCGTCTAGTCTATGCTAACTTTGAGGGCTATTTTACTCCGTGTGTCCTTTCCTTGTACTATAGAGGTACCCCCTAAAGGTACTTAGAACTACTTTAGGTGCTTCTTCTTATCTGGGTCGCAAGGCATGCATTGCAAACTTATTGGCACATATAACATTGGCATGCTGGTACTTATTCGTCCTCAGTTCATCACCCTTACTTGAGGCATGAGCATTCTTACTCAACGCTAAGTTACTCTGTCTTCCTCCTTTCTGTCTCGTTTGGTCTTACTAATGGTGGTTGTCGCAGTTTGGTTATTCTAATGCCTTGACAAGAGCCTTGATATTGCTTCGGAGCATAATTCTTGATATGTCCCTATTCACCCTGTTGATGACATCATTTTGGCGAATCCTAAAATAATTCGAGGGAAGGTTTTGTAACACACATGATATTGAACACAAGAACAAGAACATTTCATGCTCTCAAACTCAAACATTATCTACAATTGTTCCATTGATTTATCGCTTTTCATTTATTGTGTTCATTAATTGTTCTTCATTTATTGTTAATTGTTGATCATAAAGAGGCCATCTTAGAGGCCTTCAAACCCTCTATCAAGTCCACGAGCTCGAGCTCGACCTCGAGGCCCTATTTCAACCAAGCTCGAGACCCCGTCTCATCATCGCTCGATTTGCATAGTTCTGTTATCCTTCGGATCTTGTCTCATTTTTCTTACCTCTCACCTAGCATCAATTTCCTAAACAACTAGTATTAAAATAGATCACGTATTTTAGAACCACAAAATCAAATATAATTGTAATTACCATTTTCAAACTATACCATTTTCAAGATAAATAGTTTGGCGCCTGCCGTGGGGCTAAGAATAATAGTGATTGTTTTAGTGTTGGTTTTCTAAAAACACAAGTTATTCTTTACACTTGTTGTTGTCCAAGAATCTTCAATTCAACGGTCCTGAGGATCATGGAGAGAATGGCGTGGCTGCTTCAGGTGCCGGTGTACCACCGCAAAACCCTGAAGGGGCACCAGTGCAAATCCCTGTTGATGAAGGCTCACGCAACACTCAACACGTCGATGTAAGATCTCATACAGAAAGGAGTGTGTGCGAAGGAGACCAGCATGAAGCACAGAGAGCTCCTGCTCAAAAGGAAAGAGAATTTAGCCTTCATATCATTTTTGAGATGTTGCAAGCACAACAAGTGGCTATTGCTCAACTACAAAGCCATCAGAGAACTCCAAGCACAGAACCACCAGAAACGGCTCCTCAAGACGAACAGGCACCAGAAAGGTCGAGCACTAATGAGTCAGCAGCCGACCCTGCTATTATTAAGATTCTCAAGGACCTCACAAAGAGGATTGAATCAGGCGAAAAGAAGATAGAATCTAACGACAAAAAGATGGAGACCTATAACTTGAGGGTCGATCAGATCCCGGATGCACCCCCAATTCTGAAGGGTGTGGATTCAAAAACTTTCATGAAAAATCCATTCCCATCAAGTGCGGCCCTGAAGCCCATTTCGAAGAAATTCAGAATGCCCGATCTTCCGAAGTACAACGGGACCTCGGACCCCAATGAGCACATTACTGCTTACACTTATGCTGTGAAATGGAATGAACTAAAAGACGACGAGATTGAATCCGTCTTATTGAAAACATTTGGAGAAACACTGTCCAAAGGGGCCATGATGTGGTATCATAACCTGCCCTCGAACTCTATAGATTCATTTTCCATGATGGTAGACCCTTTTGTGAAGGCACATGCTGGTGCCATCAAGGTCGCCACGAGGAAGTCGGACGTCTTCAAAATCCAACAAACAGGGAATGAGATGTTAAGGGAGCTCATATCCCGTTTCCAATTGGAAAGGATGGAATTACCACCAGTCTCCGATGATTGGGCAGTTCAAGACTTCGCTCAGGGCTTGAATGAACGAAGCTCGATAGCTTCAAAGCGGTTGAAGCAAAAGCTTTGAAGCAAAACATAATGGAGTATCTCGTCGTAGTTTGGGCGAATGTACACAACAGGTATCAGTCAAACATCAGAGTCGAGGATGACCAATTGGAAGCCCCTCGGGCTCGGTGTATCCCAGCAGACTCTTATCAAAGGAATCGAGGCATCCAGAAAGAGAGCCGAGGCCAAGCAAACAAAAGGTATTAACCGTATATAGAAAATCGAAGAAATATCCTGAGGTGTAACATACCTCTAAGTGACCAAAGGATGGATCGAGGCCAGAATCCTCGGGGACTCGTGAACAGAGAAGGGTTCGATAGGCACACAGAGTTGGTAGAGCAACCCCGACTATCTGAGTACAACTTCAACATTGATGTTTCATACATTGTATCGGCCATAGGTGAAATCAAGGACACCAGGTGGCCAAGACCCGTACTATCATATCCTTCGCAAAGGAACCCTAGCTTGATATGTGAATATCACGGTATCCACAGTCATAGGACCGAGGATTGCAGACAGCTTCAAGAAGAGGTAGCCCAACTGATTAGCATAGGGAACCGTCAGGAGTTCCTCAGTTGCCGAGTTAAAAACCAATTTCGAGAAAGAGAGGCAAATAGGAAAAATGAAACAGAAGAACCACAGCACGTCATCCACATGATTATTGGAGGAGCTGACGTCTCTCATGGACCTGTTTTCAAGGAAACAAAAGTATCCATCACCATGGAAAAGAGAAATCGGAGCTACATACCTGAAGATGCTCTTTCATTCAGCGAAAAAGACGTCGAGACCTTGTCTCAACCTCATAATGACGCACTGGAAATTTCTTTTCTTTTGAATAAATTTCAAATTAAATGTGTGCTCATGGATCCGGGTAGCTCGGTCAATATAATTAGGTCGAGGGTGGTAGAGAAACTCGGATTGCTCAACTAGATCGTTCCCACCTCCCAAGTCCTCAACGGATTCAACATGGCGAGAGAGACAACGAAAGGGTAAATCATCTTCCCAGCCAGCATGGCCAGTACAATTCAAAATACCAAATTTCATGTCATCGAAGGAGACATGAGATACAATGCATTGCTTGGAAGGCCATGGATTAACAGTATGAGGGCGGTGCCGTCAACCCTTCATCAAATGATGAAGTTTCCTATGAAGGATGGAGTAAAAACAGTGTACGGAGAGAAGCACGCAGCAAAAGAAATGTTCATAGTACACGATGCGGCACCGACACCGAAGCCTTCTATATTGAAGGAGTCAAAAAACAAGCAAACAGCTGAATATCAATCACAAACTGCATCCTCGGATGTACGAATAAAGGACCGTGCCGCGTCCTCGGAACGAATAACTGAAGCATATCGAGGCTTGAACGCCACCACAACTACGGTACAATCCTTTCCCTCTTTCCTTCACATTTTACACTAACCTATGTGCAGGTGTTCCATTGAAAGAAATCGAAGCACCCTCCAATTCGAAGGCCTTAGGTTTTAAAGAATGTGTTGCGTTGTTTTTCCCTCATGTCAGATTTATACCAAATGGATTTTACCGACGAGGATTTTAACGAGGCAACATCTATATGCTACCTAAAGAGAACTCACCAAGTATTCAAGGCTTCTCTTTGATCAACCTCAAATATTAAGGGGCATTCCCCCGGGAGATCACCTCCTCGAAGAAACTAAAATATACAAAAGAAGGTCTCAACAGGAGAACGATGTATAGGACCAAACAGTCAAATGAACCGGGTCCACGTAGAATAATCGAACCCTCGATGGTGAAAAAATGTATACTTGTACCAAGAAGCAATATCACCAATGTAAGCCCTTCACGAGGAAATATCACAAAGTTTGCTATGTTCACAAAGAACGGCTCCAAAGGCAAAAAAAAATTGATGTTTTAGGGACTGTCATCGACAGTCACCCCATCGAGTCATCAAAAACTCAAAGCCATAAGATCTCAGGGCCGGCAATTTCAAGTTCATAAGCCCTCCATGAGGCACTAATTTAAGCCCTCCACGAGGAAGCATCAACACTGTAAGACCTCAAGCAAGGCATGAATCATAAGCCCTCCATGAGGCCATATCAAAACTGTAAGACCTCAAGTAAGGCATGTACAAATTTGTAAGACCTTAAAAAGTCATAATCCCGACATCGAAGTCAAGGCTATATATCAAACTTGTAAGACCCCTAAAAAGGCATACCCTCGATATAGACGCCGAGGCTATCTCACTCGGGGACTAAAAGGCTATGGGAAAATGCAATTACCACCGTCATAAGGCTCCGACCAAACTAACGCGACTCGGAGACGTCCGACCGTCGTGATAAAATTACAGTCCTCCAATTACTTCGAAAGTACTTTGAAAAGAACCGGTTAAAGGTTGTACCAACCTAATGCGTAAGAGCCCAAGTCGCCAGCCATATCAAAGAGCGTACCGACCTAATGCGTAAGAGACCAAGTCTTCAGCCATATCAAAGGGCGTACCGACCCAATGCGCAATAGCCCAAGCATCAGCCTAAAAAGCCTCAGAGCCAATTTAAAAAACCTAAGGGCGAAGAGATCGAGTCGAAAACTGACTCGAAGACTGAGCCCTAAACAGTTAACTAAAGTGCCTAAGGGCCAAATGCATAAGAGCCCAGGGGCCAGCCTAAAAAGCCTCAAGGCCAATTTATAACCCTAAGGGTTCTATTTCAAAGTCCAATTCATCGGGCTAATTATCGACAAGCAAATCAGAAATACCAAAGAAGTTTTTATATATATATATATATATATATATATATATATATATATATATATATATATATATATATATATATATATGTATTACAAATATACATTTACAATTCTCCCATAGGAGTTTTATACAAAGGACAAGAAAGAAAAACCTAGTCCACTCTCGGACCAGCTCCCTCATCGGTCCCTCGGACAAGCTCCCACGGCGACCTTCAGATATTAGCATCGACTCTAGAGGAAAGGAAAAACTTGGCATCTTATACGCTTAAACCTGCTTTATCTCTTCCGAGAGATCAAAGCCCCTAACATGAATCTCCTCGAGGTTCTCCCTCCGAGATCCGCATGGGGCATACTCATTGCTCATCCTCTCTCTGTCAAAGGCTCCCCTCAACTTATCCCGAGCATCAGCAGCATCTTTTAAATAAACGGCCACTTTCTTATCGGACTTTGCTCGAACTTCTTCAACTTCATCCCGGACGTACACGACCTCGGCCTTCATCTTCAAAAGATCGGTCTCGAGCTTGGCAATCCTGCTCGCCTGAATTGAGCTACTTTCTATAGCATTGTGAAGTTGTACCTCGAGGGCAGAAGCCTTAGCCAAAGCATTCATTTGGTCCGCAGCATGAACACCTACATGCGCCTTCAACGCATTGCATTCGAAATTGACCTGTCCGACTTCGCCCCAAAGGAGTTCCAACGCTTCCGTTTTTCTCTGCAACTGAAGCACCAAAAAATTAGTTCTCGAAGACGGGAAAGGAAGCATGTACTCCCTCAAGATAAGGATTACCTATTGCTGGAGATTGCCTTAGTAGTCTCGACTCTGATTCATCTTTGATCGAAGATATATCAACTCTTTTGTTTTCTTATTACAAAGAGGCTTGAGAGATTTGTCCTTGTTAAAAGCTTCCCGCAACTTGGTCTCACAACAGAGCAGCTCAAACTTGAGCTTGTCAAAGGCCTATGAAAAAGAATCTTCAGTTAAGAAGATGAAAACACAAAGAAGAGAAGCCAACAAAGTCAACCAAAACTCACCACGGAACAAAGCCGTTGAGCCTCCACAAGAGTCGAGCGTGCGTCTACTGGCCTGGTCCCGTCGGCCCCAGTTGACCCGCTCACGATGGGGATATGACCGCTCGAGACACCAATTGGTTTAGGAGGCCCTTGGCCCCGAGCGTCCCTCAAAGTACCCTCGAGGGGGGGAAGCAGACGGTGGTGAAAGACTCTTGCTCCTCCCCTCTCGTGGAACCTCTCCCTCGAGGCTAGAGGTCTTAGGACCAGCAGGATCGGAAACCTTCGGAGGGCCCCTAGTTCGAGACATAGATGAAGAACCATCCTCCCGGGGAGAGCTGATATCCACGGAAATAACTGACGCATATAAAGTCCTCTTCAGCGGCGGCATATCCTATGTGTCTCCAGGCAGGCCCCGCCTCATTGAGAATGTCCTCATCCATCGAGGACCTTTTCCTCTTATTATCCTCCCTTGACTCCGAAGTCGAAGGTCCTTCCCCCTCCTCGAAGGGGCACGGTCTCATCTCCGAGAATCCACCAACACCTGCGGTGGGGAAGTTTATAAACATAAAGGAAAGCATTCCTCAAAAGGCAATCACATGGCTCATACCATGGTGCTTTGCTTCCCATCTGCCCTTCGACAGATCTCGCCACTTGCGTTCATCATAGGTCGAGGAAGCTGCCAGCCTCCTAGTCCAGTCCGGAAGATCAGGGATCTCTTCCGGCATCCATGGAACTTCTGAGAAAGAGAAAAAGAAACATTCTTATAAATCATCAAGAGCAAAGGACACTAAGGTACAAAGTATTTCTTACGTTTGAAGTTCCATTTTTCGGGGAACGGCAGGAATGATGTCAACGATCCTCACTCGGACAAATCGACTCATCCATCCTCGGTTGCGGTCCTTATCGTCACTGGCAATAAAAGGCTTGGTGGATCAGCGTCGTATATACAATTAGGCCTCGACAATGCAGAGGCCGATATAATCTGATAAGATGGTAGGGTAAGCTCGAGCTCAACCCTTTCAGTGAAGAACCTTATCATCAGCACTATCCGCCAGAAGGACGGATGGATCTGAGCCATTGCGACTGAATACCTTTTACAGAATTCGAGCACAAGGCGGTCAAGGGGGGCCCAATGTAAATGGATACGTATACATATTCAGGAATCCCTCTACATGGGCCATAATATTCTCTTCTCAAGAAGGTATCTGCAGCATCACATTTTATCCCCATCCACAATCTCTCCTCACGGCCTTGAGGTAGTTATACTCTATCGATTGAATAAACCTCGACGCATGCTCTCGATGGCTCGGAGCATCGAAGGGTTTCTCTAATGCAAAGTCTTTATTCAAAGAAAAGCATCTCGATGTTAACTCACCATACGCCGGTGGTGTACCACCGGCCAAGCAAGAAGCAGAGCTAAGGTTTCCCTATTCTTGGTGGACGGATTTGGGCACGACATCCATAACTATTTGAACAAAGATAAAGAGGAAGAAAGCTCAAGCCGTTTCACAAACTGAGAAAAGGAAGAGAACATTAAAGAGAAAACCAGTTTGCAAAGTTGCAAACTGAAGAATAAGCGAGTGTATATATATAGAGCAAATGACAACTATTCATCTACTTTGAAGACCAATCAATTCTGAAAAGGTTATTATAAATTTTGGTGAAGTGTACTGGCGGGGCCACCTCGGTCACTTCACGGTCATGTCATATGAATGACGATGTCGTATAGCGTTCGAGGGATCATAACCCCCATACTGACCTAGTCTTGAGAAGGTGTCTGACCTCGAGGGTCTCTATTACTGCAAATATGGGCTCCAAAGAGCTAGAGTCAAAGCTTGAAGGTCGACTTTTCATAAGCATTACAGGGCAAAGTTTGAAAGATATGAAAAGAAGAGACCTTTTTCCAATCCAAAAAATATACTTACATGGGTATTTTACAAAGCTTCCCCGAGGGTCCCATGTACAAAAAAGAAAAGCAGTAGGTAAATCTATTCTTCGCCTCCACTACTTCTCGAGTCGCTTTCAGAGCCCTCATCCGAAGTAGTTGGAATTGTCGATTCTTCCTTCAAGGCCCTGGCTTCTTCAATCTTGGCAGAGAGATCGACATATTTAGCACTCGCTTCCTAGAAGACTTGCCTCCTAGCTTGCAAGCGAGCATACGAAACTGCTCGAGCCAGTTTTAGCTCGGCCTTCTCGGATATCTCCCTGGCCCGAACATTTGCGGCGGCAGCATCCCTTTTGTATGAAGAGACAAACTCGCCGGCCTTAGACTTGGCCGCAGATAATGCAGCAGCCTCCTCCTGAGCACCTCGAAGAAGACCCTGAATCGAGGATAGCTTCTCCCGAAGCATGTCCCTCTCCGAAGCCACGGCATCATTCAGCCATGCCAACTCAAGGATTTCGGCGTCCTTGGCCACAACATCCTCTCGGAGCTGCCCCACTAGAGCATCCTTTTGCCTAATCTGAAATATGCAGAAGATAAGCTAATTAGAACCAAGTATGACAATAAAAGATAAGATCATGGGTACCATAATACCTGCTCGATGAAGTCGGCCCTCTCTTGGAGCACTCTCTCCGAGCCTGCCCGGAGGTTTGATCAACTCCTCCTCTTTTCTGGCACATAGAGCCTCCAACTCAATTGACTCTGATATAAGTTTCTCAAGCTCCTCTCCACAATGCTCGTCTTGCATCTTGGAGAAGCTTGGTCATACAACTTCTTGACCTACAGCACAAAGGAAGAAAATTAGAAAAGCAAGAGTATAAATTTGAAGCATAGAATATTATATCAAGAAGGTCACCTGCTTTTAAAGCCTCTCGGCCTCCTCGAGAGAAATAGTGGCATCGATATCGGTGTCCACCTCAAATCCTTCAAAATAATCTCTGAATGCATCATCCTCTCCTCGAAAGGTCCCTAATCTGGGGCATTCCTGTCCTGGGCATCTCGTATCTCCCATAGAGAGAACGACGGGACCGATTGAAACTGGCCTGCAGCATCAACCTCCATCGGGGTTTCCTCTCGCACCCGAAAAATTTAAGAAATGGACCTTTCGAACTTACCTATGCGGACTGCACCATGTCCGACGAACGGCTTGGGGACTGCACCTGAACCCTCCTTGAGGGTCTCCTCAGCACAACGCGGGTCCACATCAGCCACCTCCGACTCAGCAGATATCTGTCCAGCAACTCCCAAAGCATCAACGCTTCGTTTTACCCTTTGTACCAAAGGGCAGGTATCATCATCTTCCTCCCCAGCACGCAGGCTCTCAGCGGCCGTCGAGGATAGGACCGAAGCATCGGTCTTGGGATTTCGAGACTTTGACTTCTTGGATTTTGGAGACTCCACGGGTGTCTCCTTCTTCCTTTTCTTGTCCTTGGTGGTTTTCGGAGCCTCTTCCTCACTAGGAGAGGGTGGTCTCATCGACACGCGTTCCCCAAGGCCTTCACAGGCATGATGTATCAAACTCACTACCATAGATAATACTTACAAAGAATGAAGAAATGACAACAATGAGGGCATACAGTGGTTCTTGGCCTGCCACCGCATTTTAGCCAAATCGCATCAAACGCAATTGTTGTATGGAAAAGGTGAGTCCAAAAGTTTGATCCATCCCGGAAGGTTCTGCACCGCGCAGGGGAACTAAACGGTAGCTACACAATCAAAAGAAAATCAATCAAAAAGAGAAGGAAGAAAAATAGGTGGTAAAACATACTCGATATGGGGATACTTACGCTTCATATTCCATTCCTCTGGGAACGGCATTCTATCAGCAGGTATGGTGTCCAGGTTTTGACTCTAACAAATCGGCTCATCCATCCCCTGTCTTTGTCCTCGTCGGTGAAGCCAAAGAATGCCTTGGAAGATCGATGGTGCATCTTAATTAAACCCCCTCAGAAGAGACGAGGGCTATACAATCTGATTAAATGATCGAGGGTGAGTCATTCCCTCAACCATATTGGAAATGTATCGAATCATGTATACAATCCTCCAGAAGGAGGGATAAATCTGACCAAGCATCACCCAATATTGATGACAAAAGTCGAGAATCACTAGGTCTATCGGTGGAGAAGAAGAATCTACGGGGCCTAAACTGAAAGGGTATGTATACACGCTGAGAAAGCCAGCCTTATGTGTGACTATGCTTTCTTCAACTATGGGAATTTCTACTTGCGCCGCCTCCCCCCAACGGCAGTCTAGTTTTACCCTCACTGTATCGGTCACTACACTCATATACCGAGATATGGGCTCGCATCGGCCCGGTGTAGAAGGGGGTTTTTTGATGGTGAAATCGGAGACGGTGTTAAAGGGACCAGGAATGCACTGCCTGATACTTGGAGGAGTTTTTCATTTGCCCTTAGACAGGCGTGATGAAGAAGTGGCTTCCTCTTTCAGGGGTACCATTTTTGAAGTTTTTGCCATAATTATAACTGAGTTTTAAAGAAAGAAGATGAAGAAGGAAGCGCGGAAAGAGGATGAAAGTAGAAAAGAGTTAGTAAAATTTTGATGACTTGAAGATGTTGTAAAATTGTGAAAGGAAAAATGATTGAAGTATTTATAGAAGCCATTGGGCATGTTTGAAGCGGAAAGGTTGAACCAATAGCGGTTCGTGGGCTTTTCAAGAATCGTGCTGACAGCGACCTCTACGCAACATTTATGTCATGTCATTTAATGTTCTAGTGAGGATGACGTCATAATAGGTATATCGAAGAGGCAAGAATTAAAAACCATTTCTTATCACTTCATTCTAAGAAATGCGAGGACTATCTGTATACGGCTAAAATCGGAGAGTCTGATTTTCTGGTCATTATGGCACTCCATATCCCGTCTTCATAAGTCTCGAAGTAGTTCGAGTTTTGACATCGAAGAAGTATGTCGAGGATCCTCCACGCTCGACCTCAAGGTGGTGTAAATCAAAGACCATCATCGAATATCATCATGGAAAAGGGGACCCTTGTCATTTCGTAACACACATGATATTCAACACAAGAACAAGAACATTCCCTGCTCTCTAACTCAAACATTCTCTACAATTTTTCCATGGATGTATTGATTTTCATTTATTGTGTTCATTAATTATTCTTTATTTATTGCTCATTATTGATCAAAAAGAGGCCATCTTCGAGGCCTTCAATACTGTTGTATCCTCATCAACCGCCCTCTGTCAAGTCCTCGAGCTCGACCTCGAGGCCCTATTGCGACCAAGCTCGAGACCGCGTCTTATCACCGCTCGATTTGCATAGTTCTTTTATCCTTCACTCTTGTCTCATTTTTCTTAGCTCTCACTTAGAATCAATTTCCTAAACAACTACATTAAAATAGATCACGTATTTTTAGAACAACAAAATCAAATATAATTGTAATTATCATTTTCAAGGTAAACAGCATGATTCTACTAACACAATATTAAGTGTGGCCGGAAATACACCAAAAAGAGGCATTGTACTAACATTAGTTCATAATAATAAATGACACCCTGACATAAAGTGGGGTTCACCAATACAGTTAGAACATAGAGGGAGATGCCTAGTGAGTAACCATGTGGTCATGAATATCAATACATGCATCCACTAAGGAGATTTAGTTTTTCCGAGCAAGGTACGGACCTATTCAAATCAAATTTAAAGAACTTGAAAACCTTCAATGCGGTAACTTTCAACATTAAGCACTGAAACGCTCCCGGATAACCCAAAACTCAATCTGAACACACGCCCAAGTCCAAAACAATCATACGAACCTATTGGCACCATCAAATCCCCGTTCCGAGGTCATTTAATCAAAATGTTGACTCAAGTCAAACTTAGCCATCTTAGGCCACTATTAAGGAAATAAGTGTTTTGATTTCAACCCGAACCCTTCCAAAAACAAACCAACCATCTCTGTAAATAAGAAAACAGTAAAATCACATAGGGGAGTCTTAATTATGGGAACATGGATCTAGAAAGAAAAACGATCAATTGAATTTTTACATTCTCCACCTCTTAAACAAATGTTCGTCCTCGAACGGGTCTAAAATCATATATGGAGTTCTGAATAAGTATGGATATATGCTCCGTATATACTCCTCAGTCTCCCAAGTTACCTGCTCGACTGGTTGACCCCTCCACCGGACCTTTACCGCAGAAATTTTCCTAGACCTCAACTGGAGAACTTGCTTGTCTAAAATGGAAACTGGCTCCTCCTCATAACACAAGCTCTCATCTAAATGAGCTGTGTTGTAATCTAAAATATGTGACTTGTAGGAATGGTATTTCTGGATTATGGACACATATAAAATTTGATGAACTCCCAATAGACTAGGAGGAAAAGCAAGCTCATAAGCAACCTTCCTAACTCGCCTCAACACCTCGAATGGGCCAATAAACCTCGGACTCAGCTTGCCCTTCTTCCTGAACTTCATTATACCCTTCATCAGCGAGACCTTCAAGAGAACTTTCTCGCCCACCATAAATGATAAATCACGTACTTTCTGATCCGTGTAACTCTTCTATTTGGACTGTGCTGTGCAAAGTTTCTCTTGAATTAACTTTACCTTCTCTAATTCATCCATCACTAAGTTAGTTCCATATAACCTAGCCTCGCCGGGCTCAAACCACCCGATAGGGGAATGACATCGCCGACCATATAAAGCCTCAAATGGAGCCATTTTGATGCTAGAATAATAATTGTTGTTATAAGCAAACTCATCCAAAGGCAAGAATCAGTCCCACTGCCCTCTGAAGTCAATCACGCACGCTTTGAGCATATTCTCCAGAATCTAAATTGTTCATGTCGACTACCCGTTTGTCTGTGGATGAAAAGTTGTTCTAATCTCTACCTGGGTACCCAACTCGCTCTGTTCTACTCTCTACAAATGTGAAGTGAATTGAGGGCATCTATTTGAAATGATAGAAATTGGCACAACATGCAAACGGACAATCTCATGAATGTAAATCTCGGTCAACCTCTCTGAAGAGTATGTAGTCACAACTGGAATAAAGTGCACCGACTTGGTCAACGTGTTGACAATGACCCAAACGATATAAAATTTTCTCAATGCCCGCGGCAACCCAACTACGAAGCCCATGGTGATGCCTCCCACTTCCACTCTAGTATAACCATCTACTAGAGTAGGCCACTTGGCCTCTGGTGCTCAAACCTAACCTGGTGGAAATTTAGACATCTCGCTACATACTCAACTATGTCCTTCTTCATACGCCTCCACTAATAACTTATCTCAGGTCGCGATACATCTTCGTAGCACCTGGATGGATAGAATATCGAGAACTGTGTGCCTTCTCTAGAATATTCTTCCTCAGGCCATCAATATTAGGAGCACATAAGAGACCCTGGAGTCGCGAACACCATCATCACCGATAGTAACCTCCTTGGCATCACCCTGTAACACCGTCTCTCCGAGAACCAACAAGTGTAAATCATCGTACTGACGAGCCTTGATTCTCTAAAATAATGAAGACTGAGCCACGACACATGCAGGAACTCGACTGGAAACTGAAATATCCAACCTCAAAAGTATGTTACCTATGGACTAAATGTCCAAAGACAATGGCCTCTCCTCTACTGAAATGAGTGCCAAATTACCCATACTCTCAGCCTTTCTGCTTAAGGAATCCGCAACCACATTCGCGTTGCTCGGATGGTATATGATAGTAATATCATAATCTTTCAGTAAATCAAGCCACCTACGCTACATTAAGTTAAGATCCATATGCTTAAACCAATGTTGCAAGCTGCAATGATCGTTGTAACCCTCGCACGACACTCCATAAAGATAATGCCTCCATATCTTGAGGGCATGAACTACCGCGGCCAACTCCAAATCATGTATGGGGTAATTTATTTCGTGGGGATTTAGAAGATGTGAAGCATATGCAATAACTCATCCCTCCCGCATCATTACACAACCCAGGCCAACACGTGAAGTGTAACAATACACAATACACATCCCTAAACCGGACGACAATACTAATATCAGTGTTGTAGTCAATGCGGTCTTGAGCTTCTGAAAGCTCGCCTCGCAATCATCTGGCCATCTGAATGGAGCACCCTTCTGGGTCTATCTAGTCAAAGGTTATGCAATAGATGAGAATCCCTTCACAAACCGTCGATAATAACATGCTAACCCCAAGAAACTCCCGATCTTGGTCATTGTGGTAGGACAAGGCCAACTCTGAACTTCCTCGATCTTCCTGGGATCTACCTTAATACCCTCGCATGATACTACATGACCCAAGAACACCACAGAATCTAGTCAGAACTCTCACTTGGAAAACTTAGCATATAGCTTATGTTTCCACAAGGTCTGAAGCACAACTCTCAAATGTTGCTCATGCTGCTCCATACTACGTGAGTAGATCAATATGTCATAAATTAAAACAATGACAAATGAGTCAACATATGTCCTGAACACCCGGATCAGTAAATACATAAACATTGTCGGGTGCTAGTCAAGCCGTAAGACATCACTAGAAACTCATAGTGCCCATATCTAGTCCGAAAAGCCATCTTTGCAAAAGTTGAGGCATGAATCTTCAACTGATGATACCCAAACCTCGAGTCAACCTTAGAGAACACCCTGGCACCATGTTGCTGGTCAAAAAAATCATCAATGTGCGGCAACAGGCACTTGTTCTTAAGGGTAACGTTGTCTAACTGACGGTAATCAATGCACATATGCATACTTCCATTCTTATTTTTAACAAACAATACTAAAGCACCCCAAAGAGACACACTTAGCCTGACGAGCCCCTTCGTGAGCAACTCCTCACGTTATTTATTCAACTCTTTCAAATCCACGCGGTTTGGTAGAATAGAGATAAGATAGGTACTTAGCGCCAAATCAATAATGAAATCAATATCACGATCTGGTAGAATGCCTGCTAGATCAAAAGGAAACACATGATAGAACTCTCGCACCATGGGCACCGAATCAATCATGGGAGTCTCTACTGCAATATCCCGAACATAAGCCAGATAGGCCAAACAACTGTTCTCGACCATATGTCGAGCCTTTAATAAAGAGATAACCCGGCTAGATGTACTGATAGATGAAACCCTCCCCTAAAATCTAGGTAGCTATAGCATCACCAAGGTAACATTCTTGGCATGTCAATCTAGAACGTCATGGTACGGAGACAACCAGTCCATGCCTAGGCTGACCTAAAAGTCGGTTATAAGCAACAATAATATTTGCTCTGGTCTCATAATCACAAAAGTTCATAGTACATGACTAGTAAATCTGATCCACCATAATAGAATCACCCATTGTTGTGGACACATACACAAGATCACCCAAGGACTCACGAGAGATATCAGATAATGATAAAATAGAGAAGAAACATACGAATATGTAGACCTCGGGTCAAATAATACTGATACATCCTTACCGCAGACACAAATAATACATGTGATCATGGCGTCTGAGGCTACTGCATTTGGTATGGCTGGAAAGGCATAGAACCTAGCTGGAACGCCACCTAGTTGGCCTTCACCTCTATGGTGATCCCTACTTACTTGCCCTCCACCTCTGGCCGGGTGGTGCGGCAGCTAGGGTGATTATGGGCTAATGGCCCTACTAGACTGCCTTGCCTGAAACCTGGGGAAAAATCTCCTCATATGACCAAGTTTCCCGCACACATAAAAACCTCTATGTGTAATGACTAACCCTTTGTCTGAACATGGGGACCTAAATACCCACTGGAAGAACCCTGAATAATCGGTAGGCGGTAGCAGCTCTCTGGAATGGCGCTGAAATAAGGCAGCACTGGAGCACCCCGAGAAGGGGGGTGCTGAATACGTGGGCCTGCTAGACTTCCTCCTCACAAACTGACCTCTGCCCTCATACGGAGCACCACTGAATCATCCCGAATATCGAGGTTGTTTGTCCCTCAATGCATGCTCTCGGTCCTGTTGATGGATACCCTCAATCCTCTTAGCTATCTCCACAACTTGCTCGTAAGAAGTCCCCATCTCAACCTCCCGGGTCGTAGTAACCTGGATGCCATAATGCAAACTTGCAATAAACCTCATCACTCTCTCTACATTTGTGGGGAGTATCATAAGTGCATGGCTAGACAACATTTAGAACCTCGATTCATAATCGGACACATAAAGTTGTCCCTGTTGGACCTTCTGAAACTGACCCCACAACATTTCCCCCAGAGAGGTTGGAATATATCTCTTCAGAAAGATATATGTGAATTGTTCTCAAGTAAAGTGAGGTGAAATTGATGGCCTGCTACAGATATAAGACTACCACTATCCACGGGCCTTGCCCTCTACCTGTAATATGGTAAAGTCCACCCCCTTGAACTCCAATACTCCCATGTTGTGCAGCTTGTCTCTACAGTGATCAATAAAGTTATGTGGGTCCTCATGTATCGCCAAAGATCGGAGGATGTAGCCTATTCCTTCTCTCCAGTCGCTTATATTACTCAATGGTCGTGGTTGATCTGGGCTCCAGTAGAACCGCTGCAATTGGATGTGCCTCGCCTGCAGGTAGTGCACCTAGGGTCTGATATATCGTAGTAGCGTGGCCCGGAGCATGAGCTGTAAGGGTCTCTGCTCCCCCTCCCGCCTGAGATGTGGTCGGGTTCCTTGGAAATAAACCAGCATGCATCATAGAATCTATGAATCGCAGCATACGGCCCATGACCTCCTGAAATCCCGATGTAGCCATGAAATCTACCGGGGTCGGCTAAACTACAGGTGCCTCATCATGCTCCTCAATAACGGGATCCTCCACTTGATCCACTATTGGTACGGCGGAGGCAATTCTAGGACGCCCTCATCCTATAATAGGAGCTAGAGCCCTCCCTCGGCCTCTACCTCGGTCTCTAGCACCAAGGGGAGCAGCTTCTCTACCACCGGGTACATCTTCCATATGCGTTCTCACCATCTCTGAGAGAATAATAGAAAGATACTTAGCACAACATTAACTGCACAATAGAAAATGAATAAAGACAAGTTTCCTAACGCCCTATAGCCTCTCAAAGATAAGTACAGACCTCTCAGCAGTGATTCGCAAGACTCTATAAGGCCCGCTCATGACTCGTGAGACCTGTGTGAACCAAGTGCTCTAATACCAAGTTGTCACGACCTAATTCCCACTATAGGCCGTGATAGTGCCCAACGTCGCCGCTAGACAAGCCAATGGTGAACTATCTATTTAACTATTCATTTTAATATAGTTAAAGTGATTGATTTTATTTAATAAATAAACTAAGAGTAAATGACCATAGTGATTAAAAGCATAATATAAACATAAGAGTGAAGAAATGAAATTAATAGACAAAAACCATGAATATCTAGTAGAAACTCCCAAAATCTGATCTCACAAATACATGAGCAATCTAGTAGAATATTAAAAAATCCCCTAAAACTATTGTCTAAAGAAAAATAGACAGAACTAATAAATACAACAAGAGGAGGCTCCGGGTGCTGCAGAATAGATGCGCGCCTCGACGGATGTGCGCCTCGACGGACAGCAGATGGATATGCCTCAGTGCCTGCACAATTTGTGTAGAAGTGTAGAGTGAGTACGTAAACAACGTGTACCCAGTATGTGTCTAGTATAACCTCAAAGAAATAGAGAGGAGAGGTCGACATCGACACTTACTAGAAGCAATAAATAAAGTACATGAATTATAAATAGGCATGAAATACAACAATAATAATGGAATAAAAAACGATAAATAATGTTTCTTTAACATAATATCAATTTAAAACCTCCAACTACCACACGCCAAACTTGTAACACATAAGACTCACCAAGTAATTATCAAGTCTCAGGTCAAGAAAGAAATATCAAGTATAAGCAGACTCCTAGCAATATCACGCATAATTTATGTCAAGGTTGTACTGCCCGATCCAGAATAGTGTGTACACTGCCGATGGTCGATCGGTGCGAACCATAGATAAATCTAATATACTGCCAAGATATTCAGCCCGATCCACATGAAATGGAGAAACTATATAAACTCCAATCAACGGCTACTACACAAGATTAATACTCAAAGAAGGCATAAATCCCACTAACAATCAAGTATTCTGCCAAAACTCAATGTAGTGAAGATCGGTCTCGTAAAATCCCATATCTGGTTTCAATTATAAACTCAAGTAGTTAAACTAACAAGTTGGGTTCAAGTAATAAAATTATTGCATGGTAAGTCTTAAGTCTACCCGGACATAAGCATGATTTTAGCTATGCACGGGCTCTCGTCACATCGCGCGTATGTATCACCCACGATTGTTAGCAAATAACAATTTAGAACACTTACGGGGATAATTTTCTCTTACAAGGTTAGGCAAGAGACTTACCTCATTTACAAATCCTCATTCCATTCCACAAATCACACTAATAGCCTCAAAATTGTGCCGAGCAATCCGAAAATAGCCAAAGGTCGTGCAAACTAATCAATATATACTCAAAAGTTCATATAACTATTGGAGTAATTACCCAACCCAATTTGGAAGGTTCTTAAATTTTACCCCTGGGCTCACGTGCCCAGATTCCTTAAATTTTGGTAAATAAATGTTACGAATAACCTCACGAATACAAATATAAGATTTTCTACTCAATTTCATAATCATTTTTGTGGTCTAATCCATTTTTTTTAAAAACTAGGTTTTTTAATCAAATACTATAATTTCCATAATTTTACATGTTAAAATATACCCATAATCTATGTGGTAAACTCACATTAAGTAGAAATCACTAACCTTAAAATTCTAGGTAAACAATCCCTCTCCAAGACCTCCAAATCAGCCAACCCAAAAGTGAAATGCGAGAAATTGAGCCAAAGTCCCAATATAAATCTTGTTTCTACCCAGGTCTCCCTCCTTCACGATCATAAAAATGCCCTCGCAATTATGAAAGAAAATTTGTTGAAGCCCCTGAAAAGCTTCATCGCAATTGCAAGAAGACCCACGCGAATGCGATGCACAGAGCCCGCACATCATCGCGAACACGGGCGCCCTTCACGAACGTGAAGGGCATCTGACTAGCCCAGCCCCCAGGCCCAGGCCTTCCCCGCGAACGCAACTAGGGGATCACGAACGCGCAGGCCAATGTCCTAAAACTTCACGATCACGACCTTGTTGTCGCAAACACGGTCCCAGCCTCCATTTCCTTTATCACCAACTCGAGGCATTCCCAGCGTTCGGGAAGAAGGAAACCAAAATAGCAAAATTGCAGAAATTGGACTTAGCTCCGGGTGATCCGAAACACACCCGAGCCACTCGGACCCCGTCCAAATACATCAACAAGTCCATGAATATAATGAGGACCTTATCAAAACCTTGGAACACATAAAACAATATCAAAACTAAGAATCATACACTAAAACCAAATGAATCAACCTATGAACTTTAAACTTCTTCAACTAGCTCCGAACAGGTCGAATCATACTTATACAACTCAGAGTGATGCCAAAATTTGTGTACAAGTCATAAATCACCATACGAACCTATTTCCAGGATCATAATCCTAAACGGACCTCGATGATACCAAATTCTACTTTAAACCAAATTTAAAGAACTTGAAAATCTTCGTTGCACTAACTTTCAACATTAAGTGCTGAAACGCTCCCGGATAACCAGAAACTCGATTTGAACTCATGCCCAAGTCCAAAATCATCATACGAGACTATTGGAACCATCAAATCATTATTTGGAGACCATTTACTCAAAATGTTGATGTAAGTTAAATTTGGCAATCTTAGGCCATTAAGGAACTAAGTGTTCCGATTTCAACCCGAACCCTTTTAAAACCAAACCAACCATCCCTGCAAGTCATAAATAGTAATAAAGCACATATATGGAGTCTTATTAGGGGAATGTGAATCTAAAAACAAAATAACTAATCAGGCTGTTACAAAGACTTGCATATGGTGCTCATTAACTTAGAGAAAGCATATGACAAAGCCCCAAGAGAGGTTCTATGGAGATGTTTGGAGGATAGAGGTATTCATGTAGCCTATAGTATGGTGATTAAGGACATGTATGATTAAGCTAAGACCCGGGTAAGGATAATGGGAGGAGAATCGAAGCACTTTCCAGTTGTGATAGCATTACACCAGGGACCAGCTGTTAGCCTATTTTTATTTTCCGTGGAGATGGATGCACTGATACGTCACATTCAAGGAGAGATGCCATAGTGTATGTAAATTTATAGATGATATAGTTCTGATTGATGAGACGTTAGATGGCGGTAATGAAAAGCTAGGGATTTGGAGACAGACCCTAGAGTCTAAAGGTTTTAAGTTTAGTAGGACCAAGTGTGACGACCCGGCTGGTCGTCTTGCATATTGTAGCCTCATTCCCCTATATATTTCTTATTCTACATTCATTTATGGTTTCATAACTTTTCCGGGTGGTTGGTTTGGTTCCGAGGATATTTCAGAATGAATTGGGACACTTAGTCCCAAGGTTAGAAGCTTAAGTTGAATAAGTTGATTGGATGTTGACTTATGTGTAAATGGCTCTAGAATAGAGTTTTGATGGTTTTGATACCTCCATATGGTGATTTCGGACTTAGGAGTATGTCTGGATATTGATTTGGAGGCCCATAGGCCATTTTGGCTTGAATTGGCTACAGTTAGAAAGCTGAAGGTTTGGAAGGTTGAGACATTTTACCAAGAGCTGACTTTGTTTATATCGAGCTCAAATTTTGGTTTCTGGAGTTGGAGTAGGTCCATTTTTTCATTTATGACTTGTGTGCAAAATTTGAGGTTAATCGGAGTTGGTTTGATAGGTTTCGGCCTCGATTTTAGAAGTTGGAAATTCCTTAGTTTCAATAGGCTTGAATTAGAGCGCAATTCATGTTTTTGATGTTGTTTGATGTGATTTGAGTCATTGACTAAGTTTGTATGATGTTTTGAGATGTGTTGGTACGTTTAGATAGGGTCTCGAGGACTTCGGGTGGATTACGGATTGTTAACAGATCAAAAGTTGGACTTGAAGCCTTATTGAGATTTTTATTTTGCTGGTGTGATCGCACCTGCGGTGGGCTAGGCCACGAGTGCGACGCTGCAAGTGCGAACGGAGGGACGCAGAAGCATAGCTTGGTCTGGATATGGGAGTGTCGTAGGTTCGGAGAAGAAATGCATTTGCAAGTCCATAGAAGAGGAATTTTGGTCGCAGATACGGAGTATGGTGGTCTAGGCTTGCATCGCTAATACGGAGGGTGTTCCGCTAAAGTGAACCTGCAGAATCAGAATTTTGACCGCAAAAGCGGCTGGTCGGACTTTTAAATAATCTTTGCAGGTGCGGAATTTTGACCGCAAGAGATTATGGTGTTTGCAGGTGCGGAATTGCTGGCAGAACAATAAAAATGAAGGGCTTAGTGGATTCTCTCATTTTTGGGATTTTGAAGTTCGGTCTAGTGCAATTTGTGGAGAGGGTCCATATAATTTGAATAGGTAAGTGACTTTTAATCATTTTTTTCCATAAATATTGAATATCCATTGATTATTTCACATATTACTCATGAATCTAAGTTAGAATTTGGGGATTTTGGGCCTATGTATTTGAAAGTAATATTTGGGGATTTGAGGCTCGATTTGTGGTCGGAATTGGATGATTGTGGTATGGTTGGACTCGTTATTGAATGGATATTCAAAATTTATGAATGTTGTTGGATTGCGAGGCGTGGGCCCCGAGTTGACTTTTTGATTATGGTTAAAATCTTAAATTTATTATTTAATCAATTCCTATAGCTTTTATTTGTAGTCTTACTTTATTTTGGCTAGATTCGAGCCTCCCAGAGATTGATACACGCGGCAAGGGCTTGCTAACAGAGTGATTTTATTTGATTGAGGTAAGTATCTTATCTAAACTTGGCTGAGGCATTAATTTCCAGAATTATTTGTGATAGCTACGTGCCATAGGTGGTGCGCATGCACGGGTTTGATCACATATTCGTGCACCAGGGTACTATTTTCATGCTCATATAGTGTTTAGGCTATGACATGCCTTGAAACGACTAATAAGCTTCAAATTGAGATGTTTCTCCTATTTGTGCACATCTGTGAGCTTTTTGTACCATGTTTGAGATTTTGTAGATATTATTCTTTCTATTGAACTTGATAACTGTTATTCTTGATGGAAATTGTATCTTCTAGTTGTGATAGCACACATTGCACATGCTTACACTATAGCATGTCATTTATACCAGTCCATAAGTATAAACTTGATTATCATTTATCATGTACATGTATTCCCGCATATTTGTTTCCTCTGTGTTATGAGTTGGACTGGTAGCCTATGACCACACCGAGCGGATTGTGATATTATCAGCATGTGAGCTGTCTGTGCAGCACGTGAGGTGTCCGTACAGCGCATGATTTGTCTGTGCGGTTGATTCTATTAGCACACCAGTTGTCCGTGCAATACGTGAGTTGTCCATGCAGTGTATGGATACGGATCCAGTTATTGATATTATTAGCATGTGAGTTGCCCATGCAGCACGTGAGTTATCTGTGCGGTTGATTCTATTAGCACGTGAGTTTTCCGTGCAGCACATGAGGTTTCTATGCAGCGTGGGGATATGGATCCATCCCCTAGGGTCACCGTCTCATGTTTCTCTCTTGATGGTGTACCTGTCGTTACTGAAAAAAACTGATCATTGAGTTGGTACGGATATGGACAAGTGGGGGAAAATCTTGCCATTGTTATTTGGGATTTTCATTTCATCTCTACTTGCAATTTCCATGGTTTATTATCTAATTACCTGCTTCTCACCTAATATGTTGTATCTATGACTGAGTAGAGATTTTGAGTAACTATATATACACACAAAGACAATCCTCTCAGTATCTCATACATTTTTACATTACTCTTCTGTACTTGTTGGATTATATGAAATCGTACAAGTTATAGAAGGTATCATCTATAATTTTGGTTTCTTTTACGGTTGTGGCTAGTTACGATACTTATTCAGTACATTGGGTTGTTTGTACTCATACTGCACTCTACACTTAATGGTGCAAATCCAGGTGTGTGAATCAGTTAATCGGCAGTAGGCTTGCTTGTTGAACTATCTGCGAGAGGCGAGGTAGAGCTACATCATTGGTCGCAGTTTGGCTTATCATTTCCTTACATATTGTTGTTATAGTTTAGAAAGTGTTGTTATTTCATAGTATCATACTTGTATCTAGTTGTTGAGCTCATGGCTCTGTATTTACAAGTTTCTAGTGCGATTTACTCTTGTATTAATCGTATTTATTATATCGAGATTTCAAACTTATGCTATTTTTATAAGTTCTGTTGTTCTATTTTTGTTTATCATCATGGTTCGGCTTTCCTAGCCGGTGAGTTAGGCGGCATCATGACGGGTTTGGATTCTAGGTCGTGATATGTTAGTATCAGAGCCCTAGGTACATATGTTTTACGAGTCATGAGCAGATTTAGTAGCGTCTTGCGAATTGGTACGGAGACGTCTGTATTTATCTTTGAGAGGCTACCAAAATATTAGGAAACTTCACTTTCTTATATTCTTATCGTGCGGATTTGTTGATTCCTGAAACTAAACTTCTATGAATCTATTCTCTCATAGATGGTGAGGACACGTGTGATTGGGTCAGGCGGATAACCACTAGTACCACCAGCTAGAGAACGAAAGACGGGGCCGCGGTAGAGGCTGAGGTGTGGCTCGTACTGCAGCTAGAGCAGCACCTGTGGAACCACGAGTTGCTCCAGCTCATGAGTAGGTACCAGATATGGTCGAGCCAGTGGGACCAGCTTAGGCAGTTGTTGCACCCATTGTGATTACAGGCATTTAATAGGCTTTGGCTCAGATTTTGACTGTGTGCACAAGCCTTCCTCAAGAAGTCTCAATCTCAACTACACCTGCCACTTCTCAGGCTGGGGGAGGTGTTCAGACTCCCGCCTCCCATACTCCAAAGTAGGTAGCTCAGGGACTCCAGAAACTGGTGGTACTACCAGCCCAGCCGGTTGAGTTGCTCGGGCCCGGATTGTCCTACATATGAGTGATGAGGAGCAGAAGAAACTAAAGCGGTTAGGGAAGCTTAAGCCTCTAGAGTTCAGTGCGGAGTCAGTGGATGCTCAAGATTTTATTGACTGATGTTAGCGGATTACTCACACAACGGGAATTTTGGACACCAGTGGGTTTTCATTCACTACTTTTCAGTTAAATGGGGTAGCCTACCGATGGTGGTAGGCTTAAGAGTAGAGCAGGCCAGCTGATGCAACACCACTTACATGGCATGAGTTCTCAGTTCTCTTCTAATAGAATTTTGTTCCATATACTCCTAGATATGAGTTATATAGGCAGTTTGAGAAGCTATGCCAGGAGGGTTTTACAGTGACTCAGTATGAGATGAGGTTTTCAAAGTTGGCTCGTCACGGGGTATGGTTGGTTCCCACTGAGAGGGAAAACATTAGGAGATTCATTGATGGCCTTAAATATGGGTTACGCTTCATTATGGCTCGTGAGGTTGTGGCGGGCGTGAGTTTTGATGATGTGGTTGATATTACCATATGCTTAGAGCTGGTTCGCAGGCAGAAATATGAGTAGCAAGAGGCTAAGAGGCCTCGTAGTTCAGGTGGGTTCAGTAGTGCCTCATCTTGAGGCTAATCCCATTACAGCAAGGGTCGTTCTTCTAGACCCGTTCAAGCTCTTTCCATTTTCCTCGAGACTCATCATTTAGCCACAGTTCCTATAGTGCACGCCCAGTTCAGTCATCATTTAGTGTGTTTCCAGCACAGAGTTCTTATCATACTTCATCTGCATAGGGTTCCTTGGGCAGCTATTTAGACTATCAGGGGCAGTAGCTCCGTTAGAAGAGTGGTTGTTTCGAGTGCTGGGACTAGAGTCATCTCAAGAGAGATCATCCCAGACTATTAGGTAAGGTTCCACCGTAGATTTCTCAGCCTATGGTTCCAGCACCTGCAGCTACACCACCCCCACAGCCAGTTCGAGGTGGGGCGCAGTCAGCTCGAGGCTGCCCTAGAGGGTGCGGTCATTTAGGTGGTGGTCAGGCCCATTGCTATGCTTTTCCTACAAGGCCAGAGGCTGTTGCCTCCGACGTAGCCTCCGACGTAGTGATCACAGGTATTGTTTCAATATGTCACAGAGATGCTTCGACATTATTTGATCCCGGTTCCACTTATTCATACATGTCATCATACTTTGCTCGTTATTTAGATATGCCTCGTGATTCCTTAGTTATGCATGTTCATGTATCTACACTGGTGGGTGATTCTATTATTGTGGACCATGTGTATCGGTCGTATGTGGTTACTATTGAAGGATTAGAGGCGAGAGTTCATCATTTACTACTTAGCATGGTTGATTTTGACATGATATTAGGCATGGATTTGTTGTCACCATGCTATTCTAATATGGATTGTCACGCTAAGACTGTGATAATGGCGGTTCCGGGTTTCCCTAGGATAGAGTGGAGAGGTTCTCTGCACTATGTCCCCAGTAGAGTGATATCAAATTTGAAGACCCAGCGGATGGTTGGGAAGGGATGTTTGGCGTATTTGGCCTTTGTGAGGGATGTTGGTGTTGATACTCCAACAATCGAGTTCGTTCCGGTAGTGAGAGACTTTCCGGATGTGTTCTCTGTAGAACTGTCGGGCATGCTACTCGACAGGGACATTGATTTGTGTATTGACTTGGTGTCGAGCACTCAGTCCATCTTTATTCCACCGTATAGTATGGCACCAGCATAGTGGAAAGAATTGAAAGAACAACTTTAGGATCTACTTGATAAGGGACTTATCAAGTCTTGTGTGTCGCCTTGGGGTGCACCGGTTCTATTTGTGAAGAAGAATGATGATACTATGCGGATGTGCATTAATTATCGGCAGTTGAAAAAAGTTACAATTAAGAACAAGTATCCCTTACGCCCCCTNCCCCCCCCCCCCCCCCCCCCCCCCATTGATGACTTATTTGACCAGCTTCAGGGGACTAGAGTGTTTTCAAAGATTGATTTGAGGTTTTGGTATCACCAGTTGAAGATTTGAGATTCTGATATTCTGAAGATGGCATTCCGAGCCCGCTATGGTCACTACGAGTTTCTTGTGATGTCTTTTTGGCAGAAACTGCCCCAACATCATTTATGTATCTGATGAATAGTGTATTTCAACCATATCTTGATTCTTTTGTTATAACATTCATTTATGATATACTGGTGTGTTCACGCAGCCTGAAGGAGCATGTGCAGCATCTGAGGATTGTACTACAAATATAGAGAGAGATGAAGCTTTATGCTAAATTCTCCAAGTGTAAGTTCTAGCTTGATTATGTGGTGTTCTTAGAACACGTGGTGTCTATTACAACTAAGTTTTAATGATGACAATAGTGCAAATCTAGTTGTATCTATTTGATTGTAGGAAATCAGGAAGTAGCACTACTTCAAGGGAAGTTCAAACGCAATGATATCATAATGGAAACGAGATCAAAGTCAACATGAACAATGCTAAATCAAAGGAAGTCAAAGTCATCAAAAAGGAAACAAAATAAGTCCATACGCTTTAGTATCAACCAAAGGACATAGAGGTTGTCTCAACAAGGAAACATATCAAGTGCAGCTGCTAGATAATATCAGTCCATACATCAAGGACTAAATTACAATTAGAAGATTGATCAACCAAATCGAAGCCACAAATCACTCCCTGAAATTTGGATATGAAAGGGGAAGGACGTAAACGAATCCAGCCCATCTCATGTGCAGGATTCGGAGGCATCCCTTGGTCAAATCTCTTAGAGGATTATGTGCCTCAATCAAAGATCAATTTGCAATGGCTATTCAAACGCTCCTATAAGAAGACCGGCAATCTCAAGAAGAAGGCTTACGCAACTACACAAACAGTTTTCTAAGTCTTTATAGTTCTTAGTACAAACACTGTATTCTTGAGTCTACAAGTGTCACAAAAGATAGGAAGAGTTAGAATACAAAAAGAGAGTTGTGTCACCATTAGAAAAACTACAACTGCTGAATATCGTTTATGGTGAACGCACTAACACCATCACTTACATCTCGCGTTTTCGTACGTTAAACTTTTGTCTTCAGATAATCGACGTAGACTTGGGGATGAGATTATCTTGAAGTTATAAGAATTTATGCTATTTATAATAGGTGATAAGTAAAACTCCATGAAGGTTAAAGGGTAAACAAATCAAAGAAAATGAGTTTTGTTGAAGATTGTCGATTTGGGATAAAATACGGTCTGAGCTATAATACCCCGTATTCATGGACTGGTGCCATGCAAGGTACCACATGACCATGATAGTAAGGTATATAAAGTGTGTTAAAAGTGAGTACTATTTTATGTAATTTGAGATAATTCTTATTTATGTGATTAGTTGGTTAATTATTGGATTAGTGGGGAATTAATAAGTTGATTAAGGAAAATGGGTGAAAATTTAGATAAGTTTAAGGAGGCATTAACGTGGAAGCACATTATGCCCACCTAGTGACTCTTGAATTCAAGTGGATAGGTGACATTTGGAGGATTTTTTGTGGTTTATTCATCACCTTAGTGGGGCCCACACCCACTAAGGTAAAAGACATCTCAAAAATCCAAAGAAAGACATATCCAATCTCCATAGCAAGGTAAAATCTTTCAGAAAACTCATACAAGTGATGGAACGTGATTTTTTCTTCAACAAAAATTTTATACGAAGTTATACTGCGTAATAGCAACGGGATTTTGCGATCCTAAGGGATTACGGTGCAATATTTCCCAAGAATATCATACGAATTTTTCCGTACTCCAGGTATGTTAAGGCTAAGCCCTTCCTTCATTTTAGCTTGATCTCATTACTACATATGTTTGATAACGAGGCACAAAGAGAAGTTTATACTCCTGAATTTAAACACATTATCCTAGTCTCATAAGTTACATTATTCTCCTTTATCCGGACTTTTTATTCAATTGAGTATTGTCTTCTTCCAGTTAAGATAGTAGAGGGTCTATATATATATACAGTATTACAGTATTTTCCTCACCATCGAGCTATAATTGAGGGGCAGCCCCCCATTGGGAAGCCTCTGATCAGATGGTAAGTCATATACCGAGCCTACTATGACCGACCGCCTATGAGCGAGCCCATCATGGCCAAGATACAGAGCCTAGTATGGCCGAGCGCCTATGAGCGAGCCTACTACGGCAGAGTAGTCATACGTTCTGAACCTTATAGGGACGGACATCTATTTTATTTACTATATTGAGAGAGTTGAGTCAGTATCAGCAGGTAAGCATATCTCCAGATCATCTTTGACTCCCAGTTAATTTCAGTTATTATATTATCAGTTCATTTTCATCTTTCAGTTATTTTATTGCCTTGCATACTCGGTACGTTACTTCATACTGACGTCCCTCTTTCTGGGGACGCTGCATTTCATACGTGCAGGTTCAGATAGACAGTGTCACGACCCAAATTTCCCTCTGTTAGGTATCGTGATGGCAACATTTCCACTGAACAACAACAATAATAATGGAATTTTAACAGTTTCAAAATAGAATTCCTGACATAGTTTACAATTTCCCAAAACCCGGTAAATACAAGTCATAAGCTCTACGAGATCTTTCTATCAAATCTAATACAACTGTCAAGGAATAAGTAAGTACAATTGAATAGAAATAAAATAGGAAGGTAACTCCGAGCCTGCGAATGCAGCAGCAGGTTACCTTGAGTCTCCTCAGCAATGATCTGCGCAGCTACTAACAAAAATAACCTGCATCTGCACACAAAAATGTGCAGAAGTGTATTATGAGCACACCACAGTGGTGCCCAGTAAGTATCAAGACTAACTTCGGTGAAGTAGTGACGAGGACTAGTCAACACACCACTGGTCTAATAAGTAAAAAGACATAAATGTATAAATGACCGAAAAATAATATTTATCTAAAGATTTTTCAATATAATTAACGATACGATCGAATAATACGGAAGAATATTCAATAATTAAGATCAACGAACAGCATAATAGAAATACGCAAAGAGAATGGAAAGAATGCAATCCAAATAGCGGGAATCACAACCCAATAAAACACTAGCAACTCAACACTGCATCAATTTATTCACGTCAGGCCTTAGCCAATAAACTCAATAAAACTGGTCAAACCTTCGAGTGAAAACCTTTAAAACGTGAGTTTATTTTGAAATATTAAAAGATATAATCATTTCGGAATAGTGAAATTTCTTCTTTGAAACATACTTTCTCTGAATGTATATCTATATTTTTTTCTTTATAAAGAGAAATCTTTAAAACATAGTCTCTTCAAAATACGTGGTGTTCAAATATACTTTCCCAAATACTGCTCTTTCAAATATCATCAAATATGTGATGTTCAAATATAATTTCCCAAATACTGCTCTTTCAAATATCATCAAAATATATTATGTTCAAAATATACTTTGCCAAATACTGCTCTTTCAAATATCATTTTTCTGCAAGACAAATACTTTTCAAATATACTTTCG
>MDKI01271185.1:0-23494 GCA_005239505.1 Nicotiana paniculata | reverse complement strand
ATTCAATTAACTACAACAAGAACGTAGTTGAACAAATAGAGATTAATCCACCAATCAGAACTATAATAATAACACAATAAGTTAATCCCCCAACGGGTTCCACCAAAACCCTAGATTAAAGAAATTAGCTAAACATGTTCATAAGAATCAAATCCAAAATAACTTGCATAATTAAACTACAAAGTAATGAATAAAAATTGTACAAATCGATATTTTTACTTCTCTTCAATGGCTTCCTCCCCCTTCAAGTTGTGTTTTTGTGTCTATTTATATGTTTGGGATAAACCCTAAACGTGTAGGATACTTCTATTCCAACCGAGAAACACTTAAACTCTTCAAAACTCGGAATTGATCGGACCTCGGGACCCACGCGTTTGGGCTCAAACTCCCCCTTTAGGGCTCTAACGCCCCACTAACGCCAGGCTGACCCTGGCTTTAGGGGCCAAACGCCCCACTAACGCTCGGGTTGGCATGGCTTTAAGGCCAAAATGCCTAGCTATAGCCCGGGTCATTCCTCTTTGCCTGTTGAGCGTATTTTCGATGTTCTTGCATCTATTTAGCTCAGTTTCCATCTCCAATGCACCTACATATGAAATAGACTCCATTATGCACATAAAAAATGTATTTTTATCATTAACTCACATAAAATGTAAGGCATATAACATGTTAAACTATGAATTTTAGCCATGCATCAGTAATACTCAATAGTACACCACGAGTTTTGACCCATAGTCAGCGTGACCTGGTCGTTCCAGTCTTGTTGGAGCCTTCTTATCCTGGGAATTGGAATCTGCCCGTTGTACTCATCCTCGTATTGCGCTGTCCTTGTCCATAGAGGCACATCTTGGATTATCCCGAACTGTCTAAGGACTCGCATGGGTGAGTATGGTTGAATACCTTCAAGTCCGATCAGCTCAATGAAGTATTTTTGAGGAGTCCTCAAGATTTCTCTTCTACCTAACCAGGATATCTTCTAGTTGATCCATTCTCCTCTCAGATTTATCAGCATTTCCCTCCACTCGTCTTGCCTATGTGGGGAGAACCAACATCTCATTATTTCATTGTGGCTGCGGATCATGTTGTTGATGCCCACAAAGTAGTCGATGGTAGCCTCTCACTGGAAGAAGTGTTCAGTAGCCCAGATTTGAAGCAACAAGTTACACCTTTTAAAGAAATCATACCCTCGTGCACATACGGACAAAGCCCTCATCATCCCAACTAACACTAACGACACCAAAGTAGCTTGAAGATTGTTGCGGAAGGTCACTAGAACCATATGTAATAGGTTGATGTTGATCTAGACGTTTAGCTGCGGGAAGACCAGTAGTCCCAATAGCACCATTAATAAAGTGATAGGCCTGATAATCTCCCATGTTTCTTGGTCATATTGTAATTCTCCTGAATACAACTCGTAGCTTTCACGGTGCCCAAATATGTCGAACAGTTGGTCGAGCCTCACCCATCTGTCCTCTATACTTCTGAGACTCCTACTGTTTGCCAAGCCTAAAGCATCTAAGAACCAGTAATCGGGCATGTAACTGGCAATATTCTCTTCCTTCCGTTGAACGGAAGCTCCGTGAAACTTGTGAATTCTTCCAATATCGGTACTAACTCACTGTCGGTAAATTTGAACACCACCTTAGCCGGATACCAAAATTCTATCAACATACGAGTGAGCACCCTGTCTGCTCGGATGTTCAGCAATGCGGTTAATGCCGCCAGGTGTGTTCGAACCTCATCTCCGTGTTCCCGACGAATATTATTCCACCACTATTTCAACTTATGGGGTGCTCCCGTTACCATGCTAATCTCAGGATGTTTCAGTGGATTTACATTTTTCTGAGGTGGGTAAAAGAAAGGTGTTTAGTAAGTGTTTGCTTCAGATATTTAAGTGTATTGTCAGGTTCGTTTGTCTTTCCAAAGATGTCATGTCGTTGGGTGCATGACCAGTTGACATTAGGGTGGCTTTTCTAATTGTGTATTGGTGCCAAGGACTGACTCACTTAAGGTTTATGCCATATGAATTATTTTACTAGAGTAGAGTGTTTTCTAACTTTGATTTGGACTGAAGGCTGCGAGAAGTTATGTCACTTGACCTGAGAAAGCCATTCTCTAAAACAATAGAGTTTCGAAAATATGGTTCGGAGGGGTGTAAAAGACAACCCTCGCATGTTATTGTGTGCGATAGTGTATAGTCAAGACTCGAGAGGAATAAATATGATGACACTGTATATAAAGCAGTAACAGAAAAGGGTGTCGCAACAATAAGCATGATGATAAGCATAAAGAGCACATAAAGTAGGTAAGCATGTATTTGCAATTTTATCCACAATTAAAGCAATGTAGAAATAAATCTAGATGCCAAGTTAGTCTAAGTAAGCTAAGGTCAGAACAAGATTCAACTTGTGGTTTCTCTGTTGTTGATAAAAGAGAGTCGCCACCTAATATTTAAAGGCACACTACGGTACCTATTTAGTCTGCTAACTGGTGAGATTATGGTTAAGGGTTCTCGTTCTTCTAAGGGGAATGTATTAGACACCCCTTAAAATCTACCTGAAGTAGCTCCATAGGACATAGACTAGGTTTGAGATCAATTATTTATACTATTCCTTAATCAAGATTTTAAAGATATGGCTTACTATATATTACGACATAATTCATACAACATGTAGGTGTAATTAAAAGAGGGGTATGAATTATAGGAAATAGTGTTAGTGTATACGTATAAAAATGAAAAGCCTTTGAAAAGAGATATAAGGATGTTTATATTTAAGAAAAGTATGTGAAAAGGGACTAACTTGTTTTTTAAAGCATGGAAGTGTGTATTACTCTAACAAGATGGGATAATCCTAAAATATACCTTGATTTGAGGATTTGAAGAAAGACAATATTTGTTGAAAATCCTTTAGGGCGATAATGCTTCATTTTTTATGAAAATTCAGATTTTCCTCTTTGATGGTAAAACTTGCGATTTAGATCTGATTTTCTTCGTCAAGTTGGATGCTGTTTTTGATGAGTTTGGGTTTAAAAATCTTTAAGACAAGAAGATGAGCTAAAATATAGTAATGATATAAACATATTGCAATTAGCGAAACATGGATTAGTTACTAGCTAATTCTTTTAGTCCTATGTTTTTACGGGGCTTGCCTAAGTTTTATTGGAATTAAAGTATAAAAATAAAGTAGGTAATCCAATATATGAGTGTTATATACATGAAAATAAAAATGCTACAAAGAAACAAGGCAATAGATTAAAGGTAACGAAGCAGTAAACTAAATTAATGAAGCGCTAAATAATAGTAAAGGAATTTAGAGAGAAAGGATTGGACTCTAGAAATTTAGCCTCAAGAAGGAAAACCCAATAGTAAAGGGACGACAACAGCTGGCTATGGACTCCCAATAATGCAACAGTATTGGGCGTGGGCCTGACTTCCTTAGGAACTCGGCACACCCAAAAAAAGGCATATGTTAAAAAAAGATAAAGTCATTAGATATATGTTCTACGTATTCAACCATGCATCAGCCATATCAACATATGATCGAAGAAAGATGTAACAAATTTCAATACAACAATGCTATGAGAAAGCTTATATTAATGTGGTGGTTATACATGGAAAATAATCTACATTGAAAATCTTTCATTGTTATTAAAAACTAAACTCCTAAAGAACCAAAAGTGTCAATGAATTAAGGGATAAGGAGGGAGTTCTACTCAAGGTAAATGCTCCTTTTGAATCCCCCAAGACTTCTAATTTTCCAAGGGACTCAAGGCCCAGGACAATGCTTGTGCCGGGGAGAGCATCCCAACCTAGAGTGACACTCCGCTATCTAATACCCCTAACCACTAACGACTTATTTTTCCCTGTGATTATAAGTGTCAGTGAGGTCCTTCCAATGTAAACTAAATTCTATAATATCCCATACCACAGAAGCATACTTTCCCTTCTAACAGAATAATATAAGGGTGAACAACAATTCGATATTTTTTTAACACCAGATGAACAACCCACATGTTAGGTAAATCTGAAGGTCAAACTTTCAAGCATATATAGGAGAGAAATAGAAAACATTATAACATACTGTTAAAGGTCTAAACATTTGGGAAAACACATTCAAAGGGAAGGTAAATAATACAGAGTTCATATATGTAGCAACACAAGAAATACGGATACTCTTGCCTTGACAGACTAATTATAAGTTTATTAGCTTTAGTATTGTCATTAGCACATGCATAGACTGATCATACTTCTTGGATTCTTCTTAGAAAGGATCGATGGGAATCCAAACAAGCAATCATACCAAACAGGTTCTTACGTACTATAAGAAGTATCAGAACATGATTTGGGTTCTTAGTAAGACTATAGGTTATAGATGAAGTTCCTAAAGATGCTTTAAAACAGAATCCTACTCACAATAGTACTAATAATAAACAAACCATTATGTTCCATCAGCAGCACTAGAGAACTTCGCGCAGGGTTAAAAATTTGATTCACTTTCAGAATAGCATAAAAGATAAGACTAGTATAACTCCAAAGAAAAAGCATGGAATCATGATGCCATGAAGACAAGCAGGGATACATGCGATATTCAATCAGCTATACATAGACACTTCAAGTGGACTTGTGATTCTATACAGACAGTGGAGCTTTGCATGTTGTAGAATCAATTAACCATGTCATGAAGGGAGGGAGATATAGACAAGGGAAGTATTATACCAAAACAAGTTTAACTCAAATGTATGCCCTAAATTAGTATCTAGATATGAAGTAATCATACTCAGCTTAAAAATTATCACTTGACTATAACAAGAATGTCTAGGTCCTACTTTTATGGAAGATAACTGAATCTAAGCTTCACAAAGTCAACAGTGGCATAAAAGATATTGAAGACAAGAAATTACTACACCAAATAGGTTTGACTTAAACATGCAGTTGAGGGTTACATCTAAACATGAGACAACTAATTTGAACTTGACAGCAATTACCGGTCGACTATGACAAATATGATTGTGACTTATTGTTATGAAACGGGATGACTTAATCTTAGTAGAATATATACAACAGAGTTATTGATATTCATGAAAAACGGAAAGTTCAACTCAACAAGATTGTTTCATATAAATCCAACCAATAATTAGATATAATCATGAGACTATCATAGTGACAGCCGAGAAGTTGCCCTTAGAGTTGGCAGATACAGGTATAGAGAAGGAGAGCATTTAAACACTTAAATTTGCATGCTTTAGTTAAATGGTGGATGATACGAATCTATGAACTTTCAGGTTTATCTCAGTTAGTATTATCAAGTAATAAACTCGACCACAAGACAAACATAATGCGAGAAACAATATGTAGAAGTAAAGATCACAGCAAAATCGCCAAGGAAAGAATATGAAGTTTAGGTAAACATCAGCAATCATTCAAAGCACATTAAGGGAAATTAATAATGTAGGCTATTTAGACTTAGAAACGAAAGTCATTTGAGGTCACATAACATCATTATTAACATTTATTAAAGACCCTTAAGCATGATAAATGATCACAAGTAGACGACGTCTTATCATAAACAAAAATAAACATTTCTATACTAGTTACAAGCATCATTAACGACTATAGTGCACAGAAGATAACAAGCATATTCGTAATATTCAAATAAGATGATGAGAAGAGAAAAGTTAGATGTGTATTGACCTTTTAGAGGGCAGACCAAAGAAAGGTTCTTTTGTAGTTTAGAATCCAAGAACTCAGAGACTTCAACCAATTGAATACCTTAGAGCAAAATCAAAATTTGAGTAAGAGCTTAGTCGAAGAAATTCTACAACTACTATATTGATTTTTTGATTTTGCTAAGTGTTCTTGGTGTATTCTTTTCGGTGAATGATTAGGGTTTTGGTGGAATAAAGGTCCGTCTCTAGGTTAAAGACGAGAGATGGAACGAGATCCATTGGATCTGTTGATCAACGACTCCGATTATTTTGGTAATTGGAAATTTAGAAATGATTATAATTGTTATATATACTACTAATTATTTTATTTATTTACAAAACATACTTTGTTTTTCTAAATTGTATCACTAATTTCGAAATTCCAATAAGTAGTCTAATTTACTAGAAATTAAAGACTAATTCATTAAGTTAATTTTAGAACCTAAGTAATTCATATATATAAAAGTTATTATAATATTAAAATAGTAAATGTATTTGTAATTACATAATCATGTGATTAATTTTAAAACTAATTCTTAATTAATTTGTAAAAAATAAGTTTTATTACTTGAAAAACACTTTAAAAATATTTATTGTAAATTATTAAGTATAAATAAATTAATTTAAAAAAGGAGAGTCAAAATTGGCCGTCAACAATATTCACACCATAAGTTGGGATCCCTCTGGCTGGGATCGAATCTGATTGGCTTCACGAATCGCGCTTCCTTGATGTTTCTCATTGTTTATACAAGCTCCACTACACTGATGTTGAAATTATAATCTGACATCTGGGGATATGAGGAATCACGTGTCCCGGTACCTCTTTTTATTGTAGCGACCAGTTGTTCCGGTCGCAGTCAGTTCTTCTATCGGGAGCGAGCCTATCCACGGATCGGAACACTTTGTTTCCACGTCTTTCAGCTCTCTCGTAAGGCAAGAACTGGCCTATAAAAGATTTCCACTCTACATCAAAATCATCCTTGAACTTATCTTGGCTCTTGTCTCGTTCCGTCCCTCGGTTGATGCCGGGAACCCGGGCTGATCATTTTCTATCCTTATCTTCGATTCATAATGGTTATTGACATCCGCTCATGTGGTCGCTTGGAAATCACGCAGGCTCCCCTTCAACTTTCGGGAGGCTTCGAAGCTCCGTGGGTTCAAACCCTTAGTGAATACCTCAGCTTCCCATTCATCCAATATGGCCGGTAACATTATCCTTTCATTGTGGAATTTGATCACGAACTCTTGCAGCAATTCGGACTCACCCTGTACGATCCTGAATATGTTCGCCTTCCGGGTTTGGACCTTTCTATCCCCACATGGGCCTTTATGAATGAATCTACGAGCATTTCAAAAGAATCAATTGAATGCTCGGGTAAAAGGGAATACCATCAGGGCCCCTCTCGTGAGGGTTTCTCCAAAAATTTTCAGCAGAACCTACTCAATCTCATGCTGAGCCAAGTCATTTCCTTTCACCGCAGTTGTATAAGTTGTGGTGTGTTCATAAGGAACTGAATCCCCATCATACTTTGTTATATCTGGCATCTTTAATCATTTCAGAATCAATTTTGGTGTTGTCCTCGGCTTAAACGATAACTGGGTGTACTTCTTCGAATCTGGACCTTTCAAAACTGGTGGTGTCCTAGAAATCAGTTCTATTCTAGCATGAAACTCCTTCGCGTTATGATATATCCACTCATTCATTTCTCTCATGATTATCATGAGTTCAATTTTGAAAGGATCACTATCCTTGTTGTTACCTTACCCGCTACCGATTTACCCGGCTCCGTCGAAATGACCTCACCCCTCGGGGTGTATTATCAACCCTTTGAGTCGTTTGATTTGCAGGAGAACTGGTAGGAATTGGGCATCTTCTATTTGCGTTGTTGGAAGCACCTCATAATGCATGCTTTAGTTCCGACATGACTTGGTCCTGGCCCATGATGGCTTTTCATTGCTCTCTCAAGATCCTTACCATTTTCGCAACATGCTCCTCCTCTGCATCATCGAGAGTTGTCTCACACACATGTCGGGGATATTGTCCACCATGGACCGGAGTTGCCATGTCCCCCTCGTTGCGGGTGTCACTACTATTTATAGCTATATCTAGGAAACAAGATCTTAGGATCAAGCCCCTCTGAAATGACAATAAAGGGAGCTATTGATGAATATGTAACGACAGGTTATAAATGCCAAAATTCACTGCAACGGCTGCCTATTTAATACTAGGGAATATTCTTCATTAAATATTATCTGGTGACAAATATTCAACCGACTCACGTTGATCGTGTTTCCCTTGGGGTTTATCTGGTGCCAACTGCAGCTATTATTTTCGGTGTTGGTTCTCACTCAATTTGTCTTCCATCTGTCTCTGGTTCCACGTGTCGCACTATAATTCGATCATTTAATACAAATCAATATTACCCTATACAATATGACACTTAAGAGAATCCACTACCTTACACAACGTACATGGATTGCGTCCCAAGACATCTCTGCTAATCATTAATATGTTAGAAATAAGAGAAAACCACCATAGCATATGCTAGACGTACATCATTAAGGAAGCTCAAAGTCTTGCCAACAAGACAATGCAAAATTTAATGCAGCTATAGTGTTAGGTGTTGTCCTGACTTTTTGTATCATGTTTGGTTTTTCTATTTCTTGAATAAGGAGCAACATATTTATCATAATTAAATTTTTTTTTTCTAGAAGGAAATTATAATTCTTCTATATTTGGCTAGTCCATTTTCTTGTAGGAAAAAGCTTGGACTTATATAAATTGAGGATCATTCATTCTCATTCAGTAGTATTCACATTGTAGTCATGAGGGGTTTGAGAGTCTTGTTTAGGGGAAGAAATTTACGGAACAAGTGTTAGTGTGTCACTTGTGTTTGCCTTTTTGTGAGGTTGTTCTCTTGATATTTTGTACGCTCTTTTATATAGTGAATTGCTCATCTCCGCTGTGGATGTAGATCAATCGACAGAACCACATTAAATATTTGTATCTCTTTTTGTATATTTCTCATTTATTGTCATATTTATTGTTGTTCAAAGTTTGCTTTGCTAGCTTCCGCATGACACTTGATTATTTCGATTCTAACAAGTGGTATTAGAGCGAGGTTCAAGATAGGTTCATCTTAGCGGCTTTAGTTCTAGCCGCAACCTATTTGACGGTAATCATGATTTTTGTCTGAGAAATTTGACCGGAGTACTACTCACGGTGAGTCAAAGATTGTGGTGGAGTTTTGGAGATGCGACCTGTTGAAGCTTATGTGAAAAAGGTGGATCAAATTAATTTTTTTAGAAAATTCTGGCCAAGGAGGAGAATTGTTAGGTATTGTGCTGATTTTCTTACCATATTTTGTTCTCTTATTTCTGGAAGGAGGGACAATATATTTAGCATAATTATGCTTTTCTTTTCCTAAAAAAAATTATAATTCTTTTATATTTGGCTAATCCTTTTTCATGTACGAAAATGTTTGGACTTTTATAAATTGAGAATCCTTCCTTCTCATTCAGTAACATCCACAATGTAGTCATAACGAGTTTGATAGTCTTGTTTAGGAGGAGAACTTTGTGGGACAAGCATTAGTGTGTCACTTGTGTTTGCCTCTTTGTAAGGTTGTTCTCTCGATATTTTGTACTCTTTTATATAGTGGATTGCCCATCTCCGTCGTGGATGTAGGTCAATCAATCAAACCACGTTAAATGTTTGTGTCTCTTTTGGTATGTTTCTCTTTTATTGTCTGATTTATCGTTATTTAAAATTTAATTTGCTAGCTTCCGTATGACACGTGATTTTTCGGCCCTAACATATCGCGATAAAAAACCAATTAAGTTGCGTACACTTTGGCTAAATGGAGTATTGATAAGCAAAAAGAAGTAAGTAACAATAGTCAACTAATTAACAACTTGATGACACAGACGGTATGTTTGCTAACACGTGTATCTTTATTCACGTTACATTCAATATAAAAGAATACAAAAATCATAACTAAGTGAATATATTATTCGCACGAATACCAGAACATGATAACTGAACAAAAACGATTCAACATCATTTCATAATTTATTCTAGGACTAATATTTCTTAGCACGGTAACCAAACGACCCTTCCATAAACTCAAACTCCTCGGCTAGACAGCAAAAATTAGTAGTCCTCGTCATATTCATACCTCTGCAAGTAAATAAATAAATATAAATTTGATCAGTCTTGTTCTTTTACTAATAAAAAAGTTTAAGTTTCATGCATTGCTGGAATACAAAAATATATAGAATCAGATCACTTAGATTATTGCAGATTAATCTATATAATATACATTAATTGATAATTTAGAATAGTAAGTACACATTTTATATGGTAGAAACATGCTATAAATAGTAAATAACTTATAATTTAAATACTAAGTAACATGCTTTAACGTATTGAATTATACCGATAGTGAAAATTATAATTTTATAATTGACGAGTCTATTACCTCCTCACGAGTGAAAGTGAGGCCAAGTCTGATGGATCCACATTCGTCATCATCCTTGTAAAGCTGATAAGAGGTTGATCCTACTTCTCCTTCACGAAACACTTCTTCCAAGGAAATTCTATTTTCAATTAACAAAATTAACATTATTAACGTTTTTTAACTACATAACAAAAAAAATAATATTAAGGAATATAATCAGGGAGATTATTAACGTTGCTTCTCCTAGGAAATCGTCATCTTGGAATGTGTTTTCATCCATAAGTTTGATTTGAAGCTCATCGCAACCACGAGTGATGCTGAAGAGAAAGGACTCATTCCACTCAGGATCGGATCCTTCACCTGTAAAATGCCGCTCATAATATTGAGTTATGAATTTATATTTATATACGCTGAAAGTATAACGAACTTTTACACTAACATTTTTTTCTGAACAATAAAATTTCAAGGTTTAATCCAAGTTAATTAATTACAAACCTGAGGCAGTACTGCTTTTCTTCTCTTCAGTACGGCAGGTGACGACCACATAAGGATTCATATCAGCTGTTGAAATTTGAAGAAAAAAGTTCTTTAACCAATGAGATGAAGGATTTAATGACGTACAAAATAAAGAATGAGGAGAAAACAAATAAATTACATGTTCCTAATATATTTGTTTTGTCCAAGTGGATTCAAAATTTAATTTTATTTATATGTATGTTTTTTTCTTTTTCTTTTTGTTCAGGTTATTTACATCGTGAAGGAGTACTGAACATTTCCGAGCTGAAGGTGACAACCCTAATGAATTCACTTTAACCTTAAAAAGATTTTCTAAAAAAATATAAAAAAAATTGATAAGGAGTCACACATGTATTATACAAAGGAGACAAGGCAAATTAATCAAAGGATGAAAACGGATGGATCTGGTTGATAGCCCAATGATCCTATAGTTTTTGGTTAGCTTTTACTCGAGGGGATGCTTCTGGCTCGGTGAATATCGCTTATCCTCGTATTTATCAATGGAGATTTACAAGCGATTTACGCGTCAATAAACATCTTTATACTTGCGCTCTTTTTAGGTTATTTTTTTGGCCATATACTTAATAAAAAGATCATCTTGGGCTATGCAGTGCGCAAAAGAAAAATTCAAACTTATAAGATTTTGATCAAGGTTCCTCTCGGGTTTACTTTACACACTGACCTAAGGGAGTTAGTGAGGAACTTACTGAGCCAATTTGTGTCATCAAGGCCTCTGGCATTTGCAACGTAAACTTCAAGCTGTCCGTAAGGCATCTTTGAATCAAATTATTGGTAAAAAAAAAAAACAGAATAAGATAATCGGAGAAAATAAAAGGCTTCAACAAAAACACTTTTATTGCTTTAAATTATGACATTTAGGCCTGCTCAATTTATAGTTTACTAGTCCAATCACTGCAATACACGTGATCATTGTGATCCGTAAATATTTGAAGACTAAGAGTAACTATTTTTTAAATAGTAGCAGTTTGAGAAAATATTGTGCAACAATATTAAATGATTGATGGTCTTTTTCATATTTACTAGGTAAGAACCCGCACGATGCGCGGATAATTTGAAAAAATATTAATCATATAAAATTATGATATAATACATTATATTATTTTTGTATATGGTAGAAATCAGGGCTATCTGATGTCATTCTTTGATCGAGATAGGAATGTCACGTCAAAGATCTAGGACGTCGAATCCGAAGCCGAAGCCTCTTTTCAGACCGAGGTCGACATCAATGATCGAGGCCAGAAAGAGACAGGCTCCAAAGTGACATCGGTATAGCTTGATAAGGAAAAGGGCGAGATATCCGCGATAGGTCGAGGATCATGGCGTGAATCTCGGAACATATAGATTTACAGCGGTTAATCAGATGTTAATATGATTTTCTGCTATAATTAGAAGTGTACCTTATTTAGGATTCCTCTATTGTATAAAGAGGAATCTCATTCGTTTGTAATCATCAATTATTCACTGACAAAAATACATACACTCGTTACTTTCTTGCTATTTCACTTACTGTTCATCAGAATTGCTTTATCATTTACTGTTCTTACCATTCCACCTCAAAACTGTTCCAAATCGAGGTCGAGGCTTTGCTTACATACTAGTTTGATTCATTTTATTGTCTAATTCATCTATTTAATTCCTTATTTATCAATTGATATTGGATTAAATCACATATCCTTAAAACCACAATATAAGTTTAATTGTTATCCGAATTTAAGGGTAAACACTTTGGCGCCCACCGTGGGGCTAAGGATAATAGTGATTATTCAGTGCTGATTCTGATAACACACAGTACTTTACGCTTGTTCTTGTCAAGTATCTTTTTAGGTTAAAACATGTCAAACTCACAAAATGCACCCACACACGATGACAATGGCATGTAATTGCTCCGAGATTCGAGGTGCCACATGCTAATCTCAGGGGAGCACCGGTTTCCAACCCAGTCGATGTCAGTTCGCACATTGCTTTAAATACGGACTTAGGCACAGACCTCTAAGGGAGTGTATGCGGAGAAGGCCGATCTGGGGGCCAAGGTGCACAGGGTAGAGGAGACGCAGTAGTGAGTCTCCATGTGATATTCGAGATGCTACAGGCTCAGCAAGCCGCTATTGCTCAAATGCAAAATTAACATAGAACTCCGAGTGGTGCCGAGCCAGAAACAACTCGCCGTACCAAGCCAGTACTAGAGTGGTCGAATAATAGCGGATCAGGAACCGATCCCGCCATAATGAAAATGCTCGAGGATCTCACCAAAAGAATGGAGTCAGGAGAGAAGAAAATCGAAGCTAATGATAAAAAAGTGAAAATATACAACTCCCGAGGTGATCAGATACCAGGGGCACCGCCAATCTGGAAAGGGGTGGATTAAAAAATATTTGTACAAAAATCGTTTCCTCCGAGTGCGGCTCCAATACCCATTCCAAAGAAGTTTCGTATGCCGGACATTCCTAAATACAATGGGACCACTGATCCCAACGAGCATGTCACCTCCTACACATACTCTATCAAGGGTAACGATTTGGAAGATGATGGGATCGAATTTGTTTTATTGAAGAAGTTCAGGGAAACCGTATCGAAGGGAGCAATGATTTGGTACCACAATCTACCACCAAATTCCATTGACTCATTTGCCATGTTTGTAGACTCTTTCGTAAAGGCACATGACAGAGCCATAAAGGTTGCAGCAAAGAAATTGGGCCTTTTCAATGTAAGACAGAAGGATAATGAAATGTTGAGTGAGTTTGTATCCCGATTTCAAATGGAACACATGGAGTTGCAACCGGTCACAGATGATTGGGCCGTTCAAGATTTCACCCAGGGATTGAATGAACGAAGTTAGATAGCATCAAGTCAACTGAAGCAAAATTTGATCGACTATCCGGCTGTAACTTGGGCAGATGAACACAATCGGTACCAATAGAGATGAGGGTCGAGGACGACAAACTAGGAGCTCCTTCCGGTTCGGTGCATCCAAACAACTGGCAGCTAAAAATCAGAGGGACATCGACAGGGAACCAAGGTCAAACAAAGACCGATACAACGCAGATCGCAGGAACAGTGCTCTGCGACGCATTTCTGCTCGAAACGATCGAAGAAGTGATCAAGGAAAGAATTCTCGGGGACTTATGAGCAAAAGTGGTTTTGATAATTATGCCGACCCCGCAGAGGCACCTCGATTATCAAAGTATAATTTTAGTATCGACGCATTAGGCATTGTATCGGCAATCGGAATGATCAAAGATACTAGATGGCCCAGACCCATACAAACCGATCCTTCCCAAAGAAACCCCAATTTGATGTGTAAAAATCATGGCACGCATGGTCACAGGATCGAAGATTGCAGGAAATTAGGAGAGGAGGTAGCATGTCTATTCAATGAGGGCCACCTTCGAGAGTTCCTAAGTGATCGATCCAAGAATCATTTCAAATAAAGGGATGCCAACAGGAAAAATTAACAGGAGGAGCCGCAGCATGTCATTCATATGATTGTCCGTGGGGTTTGATATTCCACAGGGACTCATAATCAAATGCACTACGGTATCAATTACAAGGGAAAAATGGACCCGAGACTACGTGCCAGAAGGCACTGTATCATTCAACGACGAGGAAGCAGAAAGAATTTCTCAGCCCCACAACGTCGCTATGGTAATTTCTATCCTATTATACAAAGTTCAAGTTAAGCGTGTTTTAGTGGATCCAGGTAGCTCCATAAATATCATCCGATAAAGGGTCGTGGAATAGCTCGGCCTAAAGGACCAAATTATGCCTGCATCTTAAGTCTTGAACGACTTTAATATGGCCAGCGAGACAGCTAAAGGAGAGATTATCATACCGATGAATGTGGCTAGAACCATTCAAGATACCAAGTTCCACGTAATCGAAGGCGACATGAGATACAATACCTTACTCGGGAGGCCTTGGATTCACAACATGAGGGAAGTCCCTTCGACTCTCCACCAAATGATGAAATTCCCGACATCGGACGGGGTAAAAATAGTGTACGGGGAGCAGCACATTGCAAAAGAAATGTCCGTGGTCGACGAGGTAATATTGGTATCGACATCAGAATTATCAAGCATCAAAGGTAAATAGGAAACCAAATAGCAATCACCACCACTAGCCTCGACCGAATTGGAGAAGCAGGAAATGGAAGAAGAATAAGAGGAAGAATTTTTGGCTAATCGAACTTTTGTTGTTCCCGAAGATTCCGACGCTACCAAATCAACGGTCGAATATCTGGAACGGGTTATATTGATCGAGTACCTACCCGAGCGAAAGGTATACTTGGGAACAGGATTAACCCCCGAACTCAGGAAAAAACTTATTGAATTTCTTATTGATAACATAGATTGTTTTTCTTGGTCCCACTTAGACATGACATGGATCCCACCGGAGATAAAAACACATCGACTAAGCCTAGACCCAATGTTTAGACCGGTGAAACAAAAGAGAAGGCCCTAGTACGAGGTAAAGCACGCATTCATAAAGAACGAGGTAACTAAACTTCTTAAAATACGGTCCATTCGGGAGGTAAAATATCCCGAATGGTTAGCCAATATAGTCGTAGTCCCTAAAAAAAGGAAAAAACTTAGGATGTGTGTAGATTATAAAGATTGAAACAAGGCATGTCCCAAAGATTCTTTTCCATTGCCTAACATCGATCGCATGATCGATTCCACAGCCGGCTACGAGATCCTTAGTTTTCTCGATGCCTATTCCGAGTACAATCAAATACAAATGAACCTGGAAGACAAAGAAAAGACTTCGTTTATCACCAAGTATGGAACATATTGTTATAATGTAATGCCCTTCGAGCTGAAAAACGTAGGAGCTACCAACCAACGCTTAGTAAATAATATGTTCAAAGAACAACTTGGTAAGTCAATGGAAGTATATATTGATGACATGCTAGTTAAATTCTTGCGCGTAGAGAACTATTTGACATATTTGCAGGAAACATTCAAGATACTGAGAAAATACAACATGAAGCTCAACCCCAAGAAATGTGCTTTCTAGGTCGGATCAGGAAATTTACTTGGCTTCACGGTGTCGAATTCGAGAATCGAGATTAAACCAGATAAAATCAAGGATATCAAAGATATCACCGTCGTGGACAGCGTTAAAATCGTGCAAAGGCGGACATGGCAGATAGTTGCCTTAGGCCGATTCATCTCGAGATCATCGGATCAAAGCCATAGATTTTTATCTTTAGTCAAAAAGAAGAACGACTTATTCTGGACCTCAGAATGCCAACATGCATTAGAGGAATTGGAGCGGTACCTCTCGAGCCCACCATTTCTTCATACTCCAAAGGCAGATGAAAAACCCTACTTGTACTTGGCAGTTACAGAGATCGAGGTAAGTGGTGTCCTGGTTCGAGAAGAACAAGATACATAATTTCCTGTTTATTATGTAAGTCGAACTCTAGGAGAAGGAGAAACTAGATATGCACACTTACAGAAATTGGCACTTGCACTGATAAGCACCTGTAGGAAACTAAAATTGTATTTTCAATGTCACCCGATATGTGTATTAACCACTTACCCTCTTCATAATGTTTTGCATAAGCCCGAGATATCGTGTCGATTGGCCAAATGGGTCGCCGAACTCAGTGGGTACGATATCGAATATCAACCCGGAACGACCATCAAGTCTCAAAAATTAGCATACTACGGGGCCGATTTAGCGCCAACCCTCGTACCCGAAGTCGAAAAAGAACTCTTGTTAAAATAAGTTACACCATCAAGGGTATGGACCCTTTTAACAGACGATGCTTCAAATGTGAAGGGGTTCGGGCTAGGCATCGTTTTGAATCATCCCACGGGCAAAACTATTAGACAGTCCATCAAAAGTTCTAAGTTGACTAACAATGAGGCCGAGTACGAGGCCATGATTTCAGATCTCGAACTAGCTAAAAGCTTGGGACCGGAAGTCATTGAAGCCCAATGCGACTACTTTCTGGTAGTAAACCAAGTTAACAAAACCTTTGAGTTTATAGAGGATAGAATGCAAAGGTATTTGGACAAGCTGCAGGTGACCTTGCACGATTTTAAAGAATGGACCTTGCAGCACGTACCTCGAGAGCAGAAAAGTGAAGCCGATGCTCTGGAAAATTTGGGGTCATCAGTCGAGGAGGACTAAATCAGCTCGCGGACTGCGTTCCTCGAGATCCGTGATCGAAGAAGGTAACGCTAAGATAAACTCCACAAGATTAACCTGGGATTGGGGGAATAAATTTATTGAACACTTGAAGAACGGAAAGCTCCCATAGGACCCTAAATAATCGAAGGCTCAACGAACAAAGGTCGCTCGATTCACATTGTCTAAAGATGGAACATTATACAAAAGGACGTTCGACGGACCATTAGCAGTATGTTTGGGACCGTGTGACAGCTAGTATGTTCTATGAGAAGTCCATGAAGGTACTTGTGGAAACCACTTTGGTGCCGAATCACTAGTTCAATAAATCATCAGAGCAGGATACTGTTGGGACAGTTTGGAAAAGGACGCTACGGAGTTTTTTTGAAAATGTGATAAGTGTTAAAGGTATGCACCGACTCAGTCCGCTCCTACTGCGTGAGAGTCTCAGCCGGTCGGTGCCGGGTCGGCCCTTAGGGCACTATTCGCCTTGGGAGGGCGGAATCGAATGATTACGAGATAAACAATGAGACAAAGGATAGCAGTTAGACAATTCACTTTGAGACCTTCCAATTCTCATGTCTTAAGCACGAGGGATTTGTTCAATTTTTTTGGAATGAGATACTTCACCAAGGAAATAGCGTCTGACTCAAGGCTAACCCCTCCACACTCAGGGTCAGGAACGGGAAAAGGAGAATGAGTAGGACAGGCTCGAGGTCAATTCTTTCTTTTAGGAGAGATCCCACCCCCTTATTTAGTGCTTGTTCGTTCACCAGCCCGAAGAACAACTTCATTCGGTCCTATCCCCATGGCCATTCATGAAATGGGGGATGGATATCGTCAGATCTCTTTCATCAGCTCCAGGTAAAGCTAAATTCATTTTGTTTATGACTGACGATTTCTCTAAATGGGTGTAAGCCAGGCCTTCGAGAAAGTCAGAGAAAAAGAAGTTATACACTTCATCTGGGATCACGTCATATGTCGATTCAGGATACTATTCTTAATTGTATGCGACAACGGAAAGAAATTCATCGGCACCAAGGTAACAAAGTTTCACAAAGAACATAAAATAAAAAGGATCGTATCGACACCATATCATCCAAGTGGGAATGAACAAAATAATCAGTCAGAACCTGAAGAAAAGATTGAACAACGCCAAGGGAAAATGGAGAGAAATCCTACCCCAAGTCATTTGGGCATATCGAACAACGTCGAAGTCTAGTACAGGGGAAACCCTGTTCTCTTTAATATATGGCTCCGAACACTTAATTCCACTCGAAGTCGGGGAATCCCGCACCATATTTTGACATACAACGGAAGAATCAAATCACGAGGCTATGAATACTAGCCCCGAATTAATTGATGAGAAACGAGAAGACGCCCTCGTTCGGATGGCTACATAAAAGCAACAAATCGAGAGATACTATAGGAGAAGGAGAAACTAGATATCCACACATAGAGAAATTGGCACTTGCACTGATAAGTGCCTCTAGGAAACTAAAATCGTATTTTCAATGTCACCCGATATATGTATTAACCACTTACCCACTTCGTAATGTTTTTCATAAGCCCGAAGTGTCGTGTCGATTGGCCAAATGGGTAGTAGAACTCAGTGGGTACTATATCGAATATCAACCCGGAACGGCCATCAAGTCTCAAAATTTAGCATACTTCGTGGATGATTTAACACCAACCCTCGTACCCGAAGTTGAAAAAGAACTCTTGTTAAAATCAGGTACACCGTCGAGGGTATGTATCCTTTTCACAAACGGCGCTCCGAATGTGAAGGGGTCTGGGCTAGGCATCGTTTTGAATCCTCCCACATGCAAAACTATTAGACAGTCCATTAAAAATTCTAAGTTGACTAATAATGAGGCCGAGTACGAGGCCATAATTTTAGATCTCGAACTAGCTAAAAGCTTGGGACCGGAAGTTATTGAAGCCCAATGCGACTTCTTGTTGGTAGTAAACCAAGTTAACAAAACCTTAGAGTTTCGAGATGATAGAATACAAAGGTATTTGGACAAGCTGCAGGTGACCTTGCACCGTTTTAAAGAATGGAACTTGCAGCACGTACCTCGAGAGCAGCACAGTGAAGCTGATGCTCTTGCAAATTTGGGGTCATCAGTCGAGGAGGACGAAATCAGCTCGCGGACTGTGTTTAACTCTCGAGATCCGTGATCGAAGAAGGTAACGCTAACATAAACACCACAAGCTTAACCTTGCATTGGAGGAATACATATATTGAATACTTGAAGAACGGAAAGCTCCCATAAGACCCTAAAGAATCGAGGGCTTTACGAACAAAGGTTGCTCGATTTACATTGGCTAAAGATGGAACATTATACAACAGGATGTTCGATGGACCATTAGTAGTATGTTTGGGACCAGGTGACAACGATTATGTTCTATGAGAGGTCCATGAAGGTACTTAGGGAAACCACTCTGGTGCTGAATCACTAGTTCACAAAATCATCAGAGTAGGATACTGGTAGGACAGTTTGAAAAAAGACACTACGGAGTTTGTTCGAAAATGTGATAAGTGCTAAAGGTATGCACCGATGATCTACCAGCCCGGAGAACAAATTCATTTGGTCATATCCCCATGGCCATTCATGAAATAGGGGATGGATATCGTCAGACCTCTTTCATCGGCTCCAAGTAAAGCTAAATTCATTTTGTTTATGGCTGACTATTTCTCTAAATGGATGGAAAGCAGGCCTTTGAGAAATTTAGAGAAAAAGAATTTATAGACTTCATCTTAGATCACGTCATATGTTGATTCGGGATACCGTCCAAAATTGTATGCGACAACGTAAAGCAATTCATCGGCAACAATGTAACAAAGTTTCTCAAAGAACATAAAATAAAAAGGATCTTATCGACACCGTATCATCCAAGTGGGAATGAACAAAACAATAATTCAGAACCTAAAGAAAAGATTGAACAACGCCAAGGGAAAATGGAGAGAAATCCTACCCCAAGCCCTTTGGGCATATCAAACAACGTCGAAGTCTAGTACGGGAGAAACCCCGTTCTCCTTAGTATATGGCTCCGAAGACTGGTTTCCACTCGAAGTCGGGGAATCCAGCAACATATTTTGACATACAACGGAAGAATCAAATCACGAGGCTATGAATACTAGCCCCGAATTAATTGATGAGAAACGAGAAGATGCCCTTGTTCGGATGGCTACATAAAAGCAACACATCGAGAGATACTATAGGAGAAGGAGAAACTAGATATCCACACTTAGAGAAATTTGCACTTGCACTGATAAGCGCCTCTAGGAAACTAAAATCGTATTTTCAATGTCACCCGATATATGTATTAACCACTTACCCACTTCGTAATGTTTTGCATAAGCCCGAACTGTCGAGTTGATTGGCCAAATGGGTTGTTGAACTCAATCGGTACGATATCGAATATCAACTTGGAACGACCATCAAGTCTCAAAATTTAGCATACTTCGTGGCCGATTTGACGCCAACCCTCGTACCCGAAGTCGAAAAATAACTCTTGTTAAAATCAGGTACATCATCGGGGGTATGGATCCTTTTCACAGTCGGCGCTTCGAATGTGCAGGGGTCCGGGCTAGGCATCATTTTGAAGCCGCCCACGGGCAAAACTATTAGACAGTCCATAAAAAATTCTAAGTTGACTAACAATGAGGCCTAGTACGAGTCCATGATTTCAGATCTCGAACTAGCTAAAAGCTTGGGACCAGAAGTCATTGAAGCCCAATGAGACCCCTTGTTGGTAGTAAACCAAGTTAACAAAACCTTAGAGTTTCGAGAAAATAGAATGCAAAGGTATTTGAACAAGCTGCATATGACCTTGCACTGTTTTAAAGAATGGACCTTTCAGCATGTACCTCGAGAGCAGAATAGTGAAGCCGATGCTCTTGCAAATTTGGGGTCATCAGTCGAGGAGGACGAAATAAGCTCGCGAACTGCGTTCAACTCTCAAAATCCGTGATCGAAGAAGTTAACGCTGAGATAAAATCCACAAGCTTAACCTTGGATTGGAGGAACAAATATATTGAATACTTGAACAACGGAAAGCTCCCATAGGACCCTAAAGAATCGAAGGCTCTATGAACAAAGGTTGCTCGATTCACATTGGCAAAGATGGAACATTATACAAAAGGACGTTCGACAGACCATTAGCAGTATGTTTGGGACCAGGTGACAGCGATAATGTTCTATGAGAAGTCCATGAAGGTACTTGTGGAAACCACTCTGGTGCCGGATCACTAGTTCACAAAATCATCACAGTAGGATACTGTTGGGACAGTTTGGAAAAAGACACTACGGAATTTGTTTGAAAATGTGATAAGTGTTAAAGGTATGCACCGATGATCCACCAGCCCGGAGAACAACTTCATTCGGTCCTATCCCCATGGCTATTCATGAAATGGGGGATGGATATCGTCTGACCTATTTCATCTGCTCTAGGTAAAGCTAAATTCATTTTGTTTATGACTGACTATTTCTCTAAATGGGTGCAAGCCAGGCCTTTGAGAAAGTCAGAGAAAAAGAAGTTATAGACTTCATCTGGGATCAGGTCATATGACGATTCTGGATACCGTCCGAAATTATATGTGACAACAGAAAGCAATTCATCGGCAGCAAGGTAACATAGTTTCTCAGATAACATAAAATAATAAGGATCTTATCCACACCATATCATCCAAGTGGGAATGAACAAAACTATCATTCAGAAACTAAACGACGCCAAGGGAAAATGGAGAGAAACCCGCCCCAAGTCTTTTGGGCATGTCGAACAACGTCGAAGTCTAGTGCGGTTTCCCCCATTCTCCTTAGTATATGCTCCGAAGACTTGATCCCACTCGAATTCGGGGAGTCCAGCGCCATATTTCGACATACAACGGAAGAATAAACTCCCAAGGCTATGAATACTAGCCTCAAATTATTGGATGAGAAGCGAGAAGTCGCCCACATTCGGATGGTTACATAAAAGCAACACATCGAGAGATACTATAATAGGAGATACAACCTTCGTCACTTCAGAGTCAGGGAATTACTCCTAAGGAAAGTCACCATCAACACTTGAGATCCTAATGAAGGGGAGCTCAACCCAAATAAGGATACCAAGTCCTCGATATCATCGAAAAGGGATCATATAAGCTTGGCACGATGAACGGTGAATGATCACGCTCAACTATGTCTTATAAAAGACTAAGCGGGCGTTGCAAATATAATCCGGGGTATTATGCCCAGAGTCGATCCCACATGGAATTTACGTATCAATCAAATCTTTAGAATACATAACTTTTACTCAATCAATTCTCTCAAGACTTTTGATTATAAATTGGTGATGTATTATTAATTCTACTGACAATAATAATAACTAACAATTACTAACAATGTGTTGTAAACAATTATAATAAAGGTCTAAGGTTATGGTTTCCCCCGTTGGTGAATTCCTTCTCGGATACTTCTTATAGTTTGATTAGTTGTCTCTATCAATCATGAACACTCTATCTACCATAAATCTCTCTCAAGTAATTATGATAATTTACTAGACGCACTCTCTCAAGTTACGCTAGCTAGATTGCATTACAGTTCACTTTAGATTGCACCCGAGGTATCGTTATCTCTAATCAAACCTCTAAACCCTCGGTTATGACTTTTGTCTATACTCCGGGAGTGATGTTTTTCAAACAACTACCTAAATATGCACTCTCTCTCAAGTACATACATAATAAACAGGAACAGCTAATTGAGGGCCCTTCAATCAACTACAACAAGAACGTAGTTTAACAAATAGAGATTAATCAACCAATCAAAACTATATTTATATCACAATAAGTTTATCCCCCAACGAGTTCCACCAAAACCCTAGATTAAGAAAATTAGCTACTCATATTCATAAGAATCAATTTTAAAATAACTTGCATAATTAAACTACAAAATAATAAATAAGATCTATAAAAATCAATGTTTGTTTCACTGAGTAGTAAGCCACAAGTTTTTCTTCACTTCAATGGCTTCATCCCCTTCAAGTTGTGTTTTTTGGTCTATTTATATGTTTGGGATAAACCCTAAACATGTAGGAGACTTCTATTCCAACCGGGAAACACTTAAAACTCTTTAAACTCGGAATTGAACGGACCTCGGGACCCAGGCGTTTGGGCTCAAACGCCCCCTTAAAGCCATAACAGACCTGGCTTTAGGGCTCTAACGCCCCACTAACGCCAGGCTGACCCTGGCTTTAGGGGCCAAACGCCCCACTAACGCACGGGTTGGCCTGACTTTAAGGCCAAAACGCCCGGCTATAGCCCGAGTCACTCCTTTTCGACTCTTGATCGTATTTTCGACGTTCATGCATCCATTTAGCTCGGTTTCCATCTCCAATGAACTTACACATGAAATAAACTCCATTATGCACATAAAAAGTGTATTTTTATCATTAACGCACATAATATGTAAGGCATATAACTTGTTAAACCATGAATTCTAGTCACGCATCAATACCCCACACTTCAACATTTTCTCGTCCTCGAGCAATAAAACTACACTCATGTACACAACTTATTAAGCACATCCCTTAGCACGTTATACCAAGAATTCTTAAAACAGTTTAAGCACAAAGGTGTGACATCCTCGCCTCAATAATCGACTCACAAATACCAT
>MDKI01236717.1:0-34088 GCA_005239505.1 Nicotiana paniculata | reverse complement strand
TCTACACCATCTCGCAATGGGAAAAAGTACTTCATCACTTTTATTGACGATAGTACGAGATATAGCTATGTTTACCTACTTAGTAGTAAAGATGAAGCAATTGATGAATTAAAGCAATACAAAAATGAAGTTGAAATACAACTTAACAAAAAGATCAAAATGATAAGAAATGATAGGGGTGGCGAATATGAATCTCCTTTTGAACAAATATGTTTGGAAAATGGCATTATTCACCAAACAACTGCCCCGTACTCTCCTCAATCTAACGAAATTGCGGAAAGAAAGAATCGAACATTAAAAGACATGATGAATGCCTTGTTGATAAGTTCTGGTTTACCACATAACTTGTGGGGGGAAGCTATACTTACAGCAAACCGAATAATCAACCGTGTACCCCACTGTAAAAAATAGTCCATCCCGTACGAAAAATGGAAAGGAAGGAAACCCAGCTTGAAATTTCAAAGTGTGGGGGTGTTCAGCTAAAGTACAGGTTCCTAAGCCTAAAAGGGTGAAGATAGGATCAAAAACGGTTGATTGTGTATTTATTGGATATGTAACCAATAGCAAGGCATATCATTTTCTGGTTCATAAATCAGAAAATCCTGAGATCCACGTTAATACGGTAATAGAATCAGATAATGCTGAATTATTTAAAACTATTTATCTGTATAAAAAGGAAAGTGAATTGTCCTACCAAAAGTCAAAACGACATAGGGAGGAAACAACAGATGGTATGCCTAATGAGGAAAATCCGAGAAGAAGTAAACGTCAAAGGACATCTACTTCATTCGGTCCAGATTTTATGACTTTCCTTCTAGAATATGAGCCTCGAACCTTCAAGGAAGCAATGTCTTCCTCAGAAGCACAGTATTGGAAAGAGGATGTCAATAGTGAAATAGAATCCATATTGAGCAACCACACTTGGGAATTGGTTGATCTTACTCCAGGTAACAAAACTTTGGGTTCTAAATGGATTTTCAAGAAGAAAATGAAAGACGATGGTACTATTGACAAATACAAGTCAAGACTTGTTGTCAAAGGATTTAGACAGCGAGAAGTTCTTGACTATTTTGACACATACTCGCCGGTAACAAGAATTACATCCATTCGGATGCTAATAGCGTTAGCCGCCTTGTATGGTCTTCAAATCCATCAAATGGATGTAAAAACAGCCTTCTTATATGGTGATCTGGAGGAAGAAATTTACATGAACCAACCTGAAGGATTTGTGGTTCCGGGAAAAGAAAAGAAGGTGTGCCGACTTGTTAAGTCCCTTTACGGACTAAAACAAGCACCCAAGCAATGGCATGCGAAATTTGACCAAACAATGTTGTCAAATGGCTTTAAGATTAATGAATGTGATAAATGTGTTTACATTAAGAACATTCCAAATCATATAGTCATTGTTTGCTTATATGTTGATGATATGCTAATAATGAGCAAAGACATTGCCGATATTCAAGCTACTAAGCGTATGCTTGCTAGTAAGTTTGATATGAAAGACTTAGGAGTTGACAATGTAATTCTAGGAATTAAAATCCAGAGGACTCCTCAGGGCCTGGCTTTGTCTCAATCACATTACATGAAAATGGTACTTGAAAAATTCAAACACTTGGAATTTAGAAGTGCAAGAACTCCAATTGACTTAAACCATTATCTTGTAAAGAATAAAGGTGAAAGCGCGTCTCAATTCGATTATGCTCGTGTGTTGGGAAGCTTAATGTATATCATGAACTGTACACGTCACGATATAGCTTGTGCAATAAGTAAACTTAGTTGCTTCACAAGTAATCCCAACAAACATCACTAGTTGGCAATGAAACGAGTTCTAGGATATTTGGAATATACCCAAGACTACGCCTTGCACTACAATAATTATCCTGCGGTTATCGAAAGATATGGTGATGCAAATTGGATAACCGGCTCAATAGAAATAAAGTCCACAAGTGGATATGTTTTTACTGTTGGTGGAGGATCAGTATCTTGGAAGTCTCCAAACAGACGTGCATCGCTCGCTCTACAATGGAATCAGAGTTTATAGCTTTGGATAAGGTCGGCGAAGAAGCTGAATGGCTTCGAGATTTCTTAGAAGACATTCCATTCTGGCCAAAACCTTTGGCTCCTATATGCATACATTGTGATAGTGAGGATGCAATAGGACGGGCAGGAAGTATTATGTATAACGGAAAGTCTCGTCATATACGACAAAGACATAAAACCGTTAGACAACTACTCCCTAGTGGAATTATCACTATTGATTATGTAAGATCAAAGGATAATGTGGCGGATCCACTTACAAAAGGCCTAACTAGAGAGGGAGTTGAGAAATCATCTAAGGGAATGGGACTATGGCCGAGGACAAGTCATCATGGCGGTAACTCTACCTAGAATTTTGGATATTCCGAGATCTAGGTTCAAGGAGCTCAAACAAAGTTATGATTGACCGGTTCAACATTGTCAAAGAAAATATTTTTTTTTCCCTTCTAGTGATGAAGACAATGTATAGTAACAAGGATAGAACTTTACACGTTCTTTAATGATTACCTAAGTTTGAAGTGGTGTTAATCTAAAAGATTACACGTTTAGGAATCACCTATGTAAGTGTGAAGTGGAAGCCACTTCAATGAGAATTCTGTAAGGCTAATTCTCTACGCACTTATGATACCAGGCGGTGTTCATGACTGAAACGAACACAACAATGAGAACCAAAAGACGGTTAAGGGTTGGTTGTGTGACATATGGTTGTCTAGGTATACACTAAAGTTCGACGGTTCAAAGATATCAAATCTACCGATAGACCGAGTATATCCGACATATGTTCGCTCCGGAAAGTTCAAAGGGAAACCTACTTATCCAGATGCAATTAATCCTTACTTGCAAATCACACAGCTTTCATCTATGATCATTCTTGTTATAGCCATTCCCATTCATGTGGGGAATTGTTGGACTTTAAAGCCATTAGGCTTTAAAGACAAGGAGTGTGAATTGAAAAATGGTGGGAAATAAAATGGAGGGAAACAAAAATTTGAATCAAGTGAGCTTTGTCATGAACTTTGTACCACATTGGTGAACGACAACTACACTTGTGTGTATAAATATAGAATCACTTCTTAGAGCTCTTAAAAGGAGTTGAAGAGAATGAACCCTCGCGCCGTCGTCGTCGCTCGACTCGGCTTTGGCTTTGGCTTTGGATTTGGATTTGTCAAATGATTGATCGATAAGATTATTTTTGGACAAAATTTATTTAATAAATTATTTAAGAATTAACTAAGTGCTAGTCAGTTCATTAACGGAATTAACTGATACGTATAATCCAAACGCTGTCTTTCCCTTCTGAACAGACACCTCTTCCTGAACAGACATCACACTGCCTATAAATTCTGAGGCATGGCTTCCTTTTCACTCACTGAAAATCAAGAATTTCCTTTTGAAAAATACTGCATTCTACTTCGCAGTCTCTCTCTCAAATTCGTAAGTGTGATTTTGCTCCGTGCTTTGAGTTCGTTGGTATCCTACAATTAGTATTGCCACTGTTGCAGGAAGGTTTATTCCGTTTCATCCTGGGAGGATTTAATCCATTACCTTGACAACTTGTGAGGGGGTTAAAATTCCTTAAGGACGCACAAGGAAATTGTGGACTCGGAATATTTCATATCATTTACAGATTTTCTATTTCTTCTAACAGTTTGTTTTAACACAGTATCGACAACAGATGAAAGCAACTTTCGAACAGAAGCTGTTGGAGGTTGGGCAAGGACTCATCTGAGGCATTCCATGTTGCAACCTTGAGGGACCTCAATTTAAGATGCAACGGGTTGTACATGCACCTGTTTAAACTTGGCATATTCCATATCCCTGCCCAATAAAGGAAGGGTATGGTGAATGCACAGCCTCCGGTGTTCATAAAAGGAAGTAGTCAAATCTTTGTTCTCACTACTTGTTATCTGCATAAACTTCTCTTCCTTATCTTTTGATACACAAAAATCGTGAAGCATACATATCATGAATGTGACATGTCCTGATTCCTCCAATGGACTTTTTCTTGCTCACCTTTATTAAGCTTCTACCGATGAGATCATTCAGTAAACTTTCTGCAACAAGGTCTGAACGTTTTTCTTCTGTTCTGCACCAATCCCTCAATAGTCCATAACCACGCCAAGTTTGAGAATGGAATTTCTTCATCCTCCTGAAATGATGCAAAATAGAGAAGGCACGATTTGAGATGATCTAGCAAGTGCTTGTAGCTCAGTTCTATTACATTTAAGCATTTCGCACCGATGACAGTATCTTAATCTATACTTTCTGCAATTTTTTTCCAACTTTACTCTTTTTTCTCTATCCCTGTCAAAGTAACAACAACAATAACAGCCCAGTGAAATTCCACAAGTGGGGTCTGGGAGGATAGTGTGAACGCAGACCTTACCCCGACTCCGAAGGAGTAGAGAAGTTGTTTCCGATAGACCCATGACACTTAAGTGGACCTGGTCCTCTGATGCTATCACTACCTTGTACACAAACAATAGAGGAAACATGCAGGGAGTTGGGTTTCAAAGGAAAAAGACTCCCTACAACCCTCATAGAAAGTACGTTACTGTACCTGACTATTGGCTTTGCACTCACCGTGACAACACCGGGCACTTTAAAGAAAATTGTAAGGCCAGAACTCAATCTCAATAGAAAAACAAAGTTTTTGCTGAAAAAGTAACTGCTGCTAGGGAACCTGGTCCTTCACATAAAAAACGTATAATGCCTGCCTGGACCAAAAGAGCCCTTATTCACCCCTTTCCTCATGACAAGGGACCCAAACTTGTTTGGGTTCCTAAGTCTAACCTTTGATTTCCTTGTGCAGGGAACAGTGAAAGGGAGCAGTCAACAGTGATACGTGGATAGCGGCTGATCGAAGCACATGACTGGAAGTACAAATGATTTCCTTTCACTGAAGGCCCTACAGATAAGGAGTGTATCCTTTGGAAATGACAAGAAAGGATACATTCTGGGAGTAAGAAAGATCGGGAAGTCTCTTTCCCACTCTGTTGAAAATGCGTACTACGTGAAGGGGTTGAGTATAGCTTGCTGAGTATTTCCCAAATCTGTGACAAGGGTAACAAAGTGGAATTTGTATCTAAAATATGCACAGTCACAAATCTTGTGACTGGTGAAATGATGTTAGTGGCCAAAGATACAAAAATATCTATGTTACCAACTTGAGTCCTTGCAAAATAAGGATCTTAGCTGTCTGAGTGCTGCTGATGATAATACTGAGCTATGTCCCAGAAGGTTGGGTCATGCAAGTTTCATGCTGCTGAACAAATTGGTCAAGAAGGACCTGGTTCGTGGTCTGCCCAAGTCAAGCTTCAGGATCATAGGGTGTGTGATGCAAGTTTAAAAAGAAAGCAAGTCAGATCCTCTTTCAAGCACAAAAAGGAAGTTAGCATCTCAAGGCCACTTGATCTCCTCCATATGGATCTATGTGGACCTATAAGGGTTCCAGGTAGAGGAGGAAAGATGAATTCAAACTAGATCACAAACAAGAAACTCACTTGCCTTCTCATCCTTTCTTTCTCAAATAGAGCCCAAGAATATCAAGAAAGCATTGAAAAATGCTAACTGGATAGCTGCTATGCAAGAAGAACTCCACCAGTTGAGAGGAACCAAGTGTGGCACCTGATTCCTAGGCCTTCAGACAGAACATTGATAGGAACCTGGCCCAAAAGATTCTCATTTGAAAGCTGCTAAGGGAATTTTGAGGAATCCTAAGGGAACACAGGACCTGGTCCTCATCTATTTTTTAGGAGATACTTTTGACTTGGTTGGATATGCTGATGCTGATTATGCTGAATATCTGGTGGATAGAAAGAGCACATCTGGAATGACACATTTTCTCGGGTCATGCTTGATCTCATGGGGTGAAAAGAATCAAACTATGTGGCTCTTTCTAATGTTGAAGCTGAATCCGTGGTTGCTATTTCTTGTTTTACTCAACTACTACAGATCAAGCAACATCTTGAAGACTTGGTGTATTTATAGCTTGAACCCGGTACAACATAAGAGGACAAAACACATTGATGTGCGACATCACTTTTTGAGGGATAATGTTGAAAAGTTTCTGATTTGTATGAAGTTCTGGAAGACGGAGGACCAGGCAGCAGACATCTTCAGCAAGGCGCTGAGCAGTGAACACTTTGAAAGAAATCATCTGGAGTTGGGGTTGATCAAGCTTAACTAAGGACCTGGTCCCTCGATGATTGGCTATGTTAAGAAGGAAAGGTACAATGCTAAAAAGTCTTTTTTGGCGACATCTAACTCAAATCTATACTATTACTGGTATACATACATGGAAATTTTAGGACAAAACAAGTAAGAGTGACAGTGCCCTTCTAGGAGTTTTTGCTCAAATTTTCAAAAATAGTCAAGGAACTAGGTTCCTGTGACTCAGGTTAGTAGTCTCTTCAATACTTATATGCCTTTTTAAACTGATGAAGTGTAATATCATTAATTTATTCCCATCTCTCTCCAAATTTTTGTAGTCCAAAATGTTAAACCTTTTCTGAACTGACATGTTGTCTCGAAAAAACCATTTCCTTCTCTCACACCCAACCAAAACTGATTCTTTTGTTCAAAACTAAATCAACCTTATCTCAAAAAGAATCCTCTCAAATATGCCAAAAGTGAACCCAACTCTGTCACCTCCCAAAATCCTAACTCCATCTGAATCGAAACCCAAGAAGTCTTTGGTAGATTTTGATGGGACTTTAACTGAAAAAGAACGAGATAGATCTATTATTCTAGAGGGTGAGGCTGAAATTATTGATGGGTTTGTAGAAGCCTTGAAGGATGGAGGAATCGGTGAATATGCTGAAAAAATGGGTAACTGAATGACGTACCTGGTGCCTCAAATCTTTCTCAGGATTTTAATTCTAATGTGATCTTTTTTCTTTTTGAGTTCTGTGTTTAAACGAACTTCTAATCCAGTGAAAAGGATTGATGAAAATTAGCTGATTGATGTGAGTTGCTGATGTGGTGATTGTGGAAGACAGAATGAAGTAGAAAAAATCTTCACTTGTGAAAAAAAAATTTGAGAAAAGAAAGTTGGGTGAGAAAGATGCAACAGATGATAAGGGTGACTAGACTGAGAAGAAGAAGAGGGAGACATGGTCGTTCAGGGAAAGAAAGGGTAGTGTGAGTGAGGAACCTGGTTCCTTACATAAGCAAATGGTTGACTTATCAGGTTTGGAGAGGTAGAAGACTCTGAAGTCTCAGAACGTGCTGTTAGGCAGAGTGTTGACTCTGATATTGCTGAAAAATGGAGGAACTTCTTGACATTGTTGATTTCCAAAAAAAAAAAAGAATCGCCTCTTTGTTCCTCCAAGTCCCAACGTTTATGAAAAAGAAGAAGTAAAAAATTCTATGTTGTATGTGATACTCATATTCTATATGTACATGGAACTGAGTTTGTTCTTGGTGAGGAGAAGCTCGGGGAGATTCTTGGTGGTTTGGTTGATGGTTTATCCTGCTCAGGTAGGTAGAGAACCAGGTGCCCGTGGACCCTTGGCAGAATGGAATGCCAAGTTGAAGGGTGAGAAGGAAATATTGAGGAAATAGGTGGAGGATCTAAGAGAGCATATGATCATTGGTCAAAGGATTGTGAATGAACGAATGGACAAGCTCATCAAGATCTTAGTCCCTTACTTTTTTCCTCCTGCCTAGTGATCCATGTCTTTCACTCCTTCCAAATTCCCTTGAATTCCTATCTTCTTTTGATCCCTATGTTTGATGACACTGGTACTTTAGTTGTTTAAATTTTCATATTATGTATTGTTGAAACTACTATGCTTTTATTATAATTACTCTACTATGGGTAATCGCTCTATTTTGTGTAATGACATTCACTTGTTGTTCTTGTTCTTGTTATTGTTTATGTTGTGTTGCCTAAGTGGCATGAGTTAATGTTACTGAACTTCTTTTTGATTGTGCTTCTTCTATTATTCTTTTCAATGATGCCAAAATAGGGAGGTTATATAGGTGTCAACATGGGGGAGGAACAGAATCGAATTGATATGTTGTGTTATGCATGAAAGATAATTCTACTTCGCAGGGGGAACATTGCTGATAACATGTTGATTATAGGTCTGATACGCAGGGAAATATTTGAGGAATCTGGTTCTCAAGGGGAACATTAATTTTGGGTTTGTCATCATCAAAAAGGGGGAAATTGATAAGTTATGTTATTTTGTGTTTTGATGATTTGCCAAACAATATTGAAGAACCAGTTATGATCAGTTTCTTTGGTCTGGTTCTCAAGGGGAATATGGCTGATTCGCAGGGGGAACAATGTGGAGATCTGGTTCTCAGGGGGAATATATTTGGTTCTCCGGGGGAATATCAATTCTAAGTTTGTCATCATCAAAAAAGGGAAATTATTAAGTTATGCGTCTTTTGTTTTGATGATTTGACAAACTTCATGAGAGAGCCAGATAAGGAACCTGATACTATTGGTTTTCTTGTGTTCAAAGTAACCAGTCAAATATCTGGTTCAATTCTCAACAAAATCAAATAAGGGAACAACAGAAGGAACAAATATGGATCAGTTCCCTTGGTCGTCGTATAGTCAACTCTACAACTTTAAACATTCTCAAGACCTTAAGATCACAAGGTTTCAGGTTGGATCTAGTTTGGGATATGGCTCAACTCTTCAGAGTTGAAGGAACAGTTGAGGGAACATGTGCCTATCAGTTCCCGAGGTGACTGTACAAAGTCAACTCTCCCACTGGAAAGTTGCTACCTGCACACGCTACAGTACATGAACAGTGCAGCAGTCAACTTTCTGTGGAAAGCTTTTTACCTACCTTGCTTACATCATCCAACTGATGTCAAAAATGAGATATTAACATCAAGCAAAGGAAAAACAAATCACTTGCACATTCAAGAACTCATCAAGCATTCTCTCAAGTGTGTGTCAATCTTGCAAGTGATTCTCAAGGGCATCAAGAACGAAGAACAACATAACCGAGGACCAGGTGCAAAGACTGAAGATATATTAAGTCCTTAGGTTTGTTGAGTCTTTGTTATTTGTTCTTCATTTGTAACTTCTACCCAGCTTACTTAGAAGCATTTATGTAGAAGATCTTTTGTAAATCATAAACATTTGAGTTTGTGTTGTGACTAGAGTTAGTCATAGGTTGAAGTCTTTGTAATAAGTGTGTTGCAAAGTGGCTTGTAATAGGTGTATTACAAGTTAGTGAGGTTGAAGTATTTGTAATAGAGTCATTACAAAGTGGCTTGTAATGGGTGTATTGCAAGTTAGTGAAGTTGAAATCCTACCAGTGTAGGTCGTGGTTTTTATCCCCTTGAGTAGGGATTTTTCAACGTAAAAATCCCGTGTTCTTTATTTACTTCCGATTTACTGTGGGAACAAATAGAGAACCTGGTTTCCTATACTGTTTGGTTTTACAGTTTGCTTCTTACAGTGGGAACTGATAGAGAACCAGGTTCTCTATACAGTGTGGTGGACGCTTAGTTTTTGTCAAAGATGATCTGGAAAGTGATTCTAGCTCAGTTCTATTACGTCCATTCACTCTTTTGCACTAGTGACAGTATCTAAATTTATACTCTCTGCAATTTTTCTCCAACTTTCCTCATTTTTGCTTATCCCAGACAAAATTCCAGCTACCAAAATCACCAAGAGAGGTAGTCCTTGACACTTCCTCGCCATGTTCCTTGAACAACTTGATTTTCATTAGTTCCTGATAGAAACTAAGCGTCCACCAAACTGTATAGAGAACCCCGTTCTTTATCAGTTTCCACCATAAGCAATAGACTCTAAAACTAAACAATATAGGGTACCAGGTTCTCTATTTGTTCCCACAGTAAATCGGCAGTAAATAAAGAACACCGAGGAATTTTACGTGGAAAACTCCCAGCTCAACGGGATTAAAAACCACGACCTACCCTTGTAGGATTTCAACTTCACTACTGAGCAATCTTTAGATTACAACCTATTGTAACCTAGGAATTAACCTCTTAATCCCTCACTAACTTGTAACTACACTATTACAAGCCACTTTGTAATAACTCTACTATAAAGACTTAATCACTCACTAACTTGTAACAACACTATTACAAGCCACTTTGTAATAACTCTATTACAAAGACTTTACACCATGACTAACTCTAGCCAAGACACAAACACAAGGGTTTATGATTTACAAAGGGTTTCCTACACAATGCTTCTAACTAAGCTAAGTAGGAATTACAAGTAAATAAAAAAATAACAAAGACTCAACAAACCTGAGGACTTAAGATATCTTCAATCTTTAGATCTGGTCCTTGAGGTTGCAGTAGCATTGTTCTTGAGAGATGTGGCAGCTAGCACTTGAGAGAATATTTTTTTTTTGTTGGCAAGTATTCAAGTGATTGTTTTACCTTCCTTGATGATAATAATACATGTGTGAAATCACTTACAATGATGTAAGAAAGGTAGGTACAAAGCTTTCCACAGAAAGTTGACTGCTGCACTATTCCTGTATTGTAACGTGTGCAAGAAGCAACTTTCCATTGGGAGAGTTAACTTCGTACAGTCGCCTCGGGAACTGGCAGGGACCTGTTCCCTCAGCTATTCCTTCGACTCTGAAGAGTTGAGCCATATCCCAACCTGGATCCCAACCTGAAACCTTGTGATCTTAAGGTCTTGAGAATGTTTAAAGCTGTAGAGTTGACTATACGACGACCAGGGTAACTGATCCATATCTGTTCCCTCTATTATTCCCTTATCTGATTTCGTTGAGAATTGAACCAGACATCTGACTGGTTACTATGAACGCAAGAGAACTAATTGTATCAGGTTCCCTATCTGGTTTTCTCATGAAGTTTGTCAAATCATCAAAACAAAAGAAGCATAACTTAACAATTTCCCCCTTTTTGATGATGACAAACATAGAATTGATATTCCCCCGAGAACCAGATATCCATATTGTTCCCCCTACGAATCAACCATATTCTATGAGAACTAGACCAAAGGAACTGATCGCAACTGGTTCTTCAAGATTGTTTGGAAAATCATCAAAACACAAAATAACATAACTTATCAATTTCCCTCTTTTTTATGATGACAAATCCAAAATTAATGTTCCCCTTGAGAACCAGATTCCTCACATGTTTCCCTGCGGATCAGACCTATAATCAACATGTTATCAACAATGTTCAACGTTCCCCCTGCGAAGCAGAGCTATCTTTCATGCACAACACAACATATCAATTCGTTTCTGTTTCTCCCCCATGTTGACACCTATATAACTTCCCCTTTTTGGCATCATTGAAAAGAATAACAGAAGAAGCACAACCAAAAAGAAGTTCAGTAACATTAACTCATTCCACTTGAGCAACACAAATAAATAATAACAAGAACAACAAGTGAATGTCATCGCACAAACTAGAGTGATTTCCCATAGTAGCTTAATTATAATAAAAGCACAGTAGTTTCAACAATACATAATATGAAAATTTAAACAACTAAAGTACCAATGTCAGCAAACATAGGGATCAAAAGAAGATATGAATTCAAGGGAATTTGGAAGGAATGAAAGACATGGATCACTGGGCAGGAGGAAAAGTAAGGGGCTAAGGCCTTGATGAGCTTGTCCATTTGTTCATTCACAATCCTTTGATCAATGATCATCTGCTCTCTTTGTCCACGTTGGGACTTGGAGGAACAAAGAGATGATTCTATTATTTTTGGAAATCAACAATGTCAAGAAGTTCCTCCATTTTTCAGCAATATCAGAGTCAACATTCTGCCTAACTACACTTTCTGAGACTTTAGAGTCTTCTACCTCTCCAAACCCGATAAGTCAACCTTTTGCTTATGTAAGGAATCAGGTTCCTCACTCACACTACTCTTTCTTTCCTTGATCGGCCATGTCTCCCTCTTCTTCTTCTTCCTAATCTGTTCACCCTTATCATCTGCTGCATCTTTCTCAGCCAACTTTCTTTTCTAAAAAAAAAAAAAAAAAAAAATTGACAAGTGAAGATTTTTCCACTTCATTATTTCTTCCACAATCACCACATCAACAAGTCACATCAATCAGCCTATTTTTCATCAATCCTTTTACTGGATCGGAAGTTCATTTAAACACAGAACTCAAAAGAAAAAGATCATCATTAGAATTAACATTCTGAGAAGGATTTGAGGGACCAGGTACGTCATTCAGTTCCCCCATTTTTTCAGCACATTCACCGATTCCTCCATCCTTCAAGGCTTCTACAAACCCATCAACAATTTCAGCCGCACTCTCTAGAATACTAGATCTACCTCGTTCTTTTTCAGCTAATGTCCCATCAAAATCTACCAAAGACTTCTTGGGTTTCGATTCTGATGGAGTTAGGATTTTGGGAGGTGACAGAGTTGGGTTCACTTCTGGCATATTTTGTGAGAAGGATTCTTTTTGAGATAATGTTGATTTAGTTTTGAAGAAAATAATCGTTTTTGGTTGGGTGTGACAGAAGGACATGGTTTTTCGAGGCAACATGTCAATTTAGAAAAGGTTTAAAATTTTGGACTTCAAAAATTTGGAAAAAGATGGGAATAAATTAATGATATTACACTTCAACAGTTTAAAAAGGCATATAAGTATATAAGAGACTACTAACCCGAGTCACAGGAACCAGGTTCATTGACGGTTTTTGAAAATTTGAGCAAAAACTCCTAGAAGGGCAATGTCACTCTTACTTGTTTTTATCCTGAAACTACCATGTATGTATACTAGTAACAGTACAGATTTGAGTTAGATGTCGCCAAAAAACACTTTTTAGCAATGTACCTTTCCTTCTTAACATAGCCAATCATCGAGGGACCAGGTCCTTAGTTAAGCTTGATCAACCCCAACTCCAGACGATTTCTTTCAAAGTATTCACTGCTCAGCGCCTTGATGAAGATATGTGCTACTTGGTCCTCCGTGTTCTAGAACTTCATACAAATCAGAACCTTTTCAACATTATCCCTCAAAAATTGATGTCGCACATCAATGTGCTTTGTCCTCTTGTGTTGTACCAGGTTCAAGCTGTAAATACACCAAAGTCTTCAAGATGTTGCTTTATCTGTAGTAGTTGAGCACAACAAGAAGCAGCAACCACGTATTCAGCTTTAGCAGTAGATAGAGCCACACAGTTTGTTTCTTTGTACCCCATGAGATCAAGCATGACCCCAGAAAACCTATCGTTCCAGATGTGCTCTTTCTATCCACCAGATATTCAACATAATCGGCATCAGCATATCCAACCAAGTCAAAAGTATCTCCTGAAAAAGTAGAGGAGGACCAGGTCCTGCATTCCCTTAGGATACCTTAAAATTCCCTTGGCAGCCTTCAAGTGAGAGTCTTTTGGGCTAGGTTCCAATCACTGTTCTGTCTGAAGGCCTAGGGACCAGGTGCCACACTTGGTTCCTCTCAACTGATGGAGTTCTTCTTGCATAAAAGCTATCCAGTTAGCATTTTTCAATGCTTCTTTGATGTTCTTAGGCTCGATTTGAGACAAGAACGCTGAGAGGGAAAACTAGTTCCTTGCCTTAGAACTAGGTTGAATACCAGAGTCTAAGGATGCGATTACATTTTGAAGGGATGTGAACTCTTTTCCTTCTAGTTGGATGCTTGAACTTCAGAATTTGAAGGACCAGGTTCCTCCATGCGTGAATCATCATTAACATCAACAGAATCATGATTTCCACTCTTTTGTTCTGCATCAAGAGTACTTAATTCAGCATCAACAACCCTATGTTCAGCTTCAGTCAAGGTGATAGAGGGACCAAGTTCCTCTGTGCCTTTTTAGAGATTCTGCTGCATCTCCTTAATCACTTTGCATGACTTGGCTCATCAAATCAGTCTTTCCATTTGCAATATCTATAGCTTCATCAGGAGAATTTGTAAATTCTCCATCTTCATCTTCTTTGTTATGTGACCATTTGCCACCATTGTTGAGAACAAAATAGTTTTCATCCAAAGTCTCCCGGGTAAGTCAGCGTTGGTTTTCTACCATTGAGCAGTTCATAGAGAGACTTCTCGAGAAGGGACCTGATCATGCATTTATTAATCAAGTAGCAAGCAGTGTTGAATGCTTCGCCCATGAACCAGGTCCTCCATAACCGACTTGTTCAGCAAATTATAACTCGCATGCCCCAGTCGTCTATGCCATCACTCTACATCATCATCAATGACACTTAAGCATGTTATATCACCGACATTTAGTGAATCAAGGTCTGCAACATAGATATTATTGAATCTCTTGCTCTCAATACCATTTCACCAATTTTAAGATTGGTGAAAGTGCAAGATTTGGAAAAGACCTTCACTTCATTTTTCCTTATCACAGATTTGAGACACACTCAACAAGCTATATTTCAAGCCATTCACATAGTACACATTTTCAATTGCATGGGAGAGTGTTTTGTCAATTTGCCAACACCAAGAATATAGCCTTCTTGTTGTTTCCAAAGGACACACTCCCACCTTGGAAGGCCTAGAGTGAGAGGAAATCATTCATTCTTCTAATTTTATGCTTAGAGCAGCCACTATCCATGTATTGTTTTTTTTTTTGACTGCTACCTCTAACTTCAGCCTGCACACTAAATTAATGATTAGACTTAGGAACCCAAACCAGCTTGTCCCTTATAATGATAGAACAGGCGGATCAAAATTTTTTTTGCCCATGTAGGCATCACATATTTTCTTTTCAGGGAACCAGGTTCCTCATCAGTAGGCCTCTTTGTAACAAAAACTTTATTTTTCTGAAAAGACTGAATTTTAGTTTTACAAGAGCCCTTGTAATGACCCATTTGACCATAGTGAGTTCACAAATATTATCAGCCACAGTTACATACTTGCTATGGGGATTATAGGAGGTTTTAGCCTTTTGGAACCCTATTCCTTGCCCACTTTCACCATTACTCCTGTGCATAGACGTTATTACATCAGAGGACCAGGTACAATTAAGTGACTTATCAAGATCATTTTAACCCTTTTCAAATCCTCCTGAAGTTGTCTATTCTTTTCAAGATCAAAAACAAGACTTGTTTTATTTTTCTTAAGCTCACTCTCAAGCTCAAGTTGAGCCTCACTAGCCACTTCTTTACCCTTAGTGTTGTCCATCCATTTTTTCGTTTGGATTTTCAACATGTTATTTTCTCAAGTTACTTTTTCCACTTGTTCCTTCAAATCTACAATGGAAACTACCACATTATCCCTCTCTTGTTCTATGTCACCAATTTCTTCTATTAAAGAATTTTTCTCATTAATGAGGCTATGATAGGCATCAATCAACACATTTGCTAAGGACATCAATTTTTTCTTAGAGTAAGTTTTCAAATTTCTTTGAACATCAAGAAAACTTACCTCATCTTCCTCGTTGTCCTCATCATCATCAGATTGTCCATGAGTGCAAAGATTGACTCATATTCTGAAGATCCATTGTCAGCAACCATCATAGATGTATCTCCTTGGTCATCATCACCTTCAGATTCACCGGAGGAATTTCCCCAGTCAGCCAAAGCTTGTTTCACCATGTTGTCAACATCATCTCTTGTTTTGAACTTCCTGTCAGGGGCCTGGTTCCTCTTAGCCACCTTATCAGTGTTGGTTTTATAATGATCCTGCTTATGAAGAGGACAATCTTTAATGAAGTGTCCAGACTTTCCACACTTATGGCAACAATCATTTTCTTTGAAATTCCTGCTGGAACTTCCTGTCTTTGGAATCCTACCATTTTTTCGAATCATCTTTTTATAATCTTCGAGTGAGATACTCCATGTCGGATTCATCACTACTTGAGTCTTTGTTGGCATCCTTGAGAACCAGGTTCTTCTCCTTCTTGGGCTCTCTTCTTTCAAGATCCTTCTTTCTCTTGATCTCATAAGTTTTGAGATTTCCAATGAGTTCATCAATGGTCAGCTTCTACAAATCCTTGGCTTCGGTGATAGCATTCACTTTACTTTCCCAAGAACCTGGTAAAATACTGAGTGTTTTTCGGACCAACTTGTTTCTTGGGATGGCTTCACCAAGGGAGTGAAGCTCATTGATAATGGAGATGAAACGTGTGTGCATATCTTGAATAGACTCATCCTCCTTCATCTTGAAAATCTCATACTCAGTAGTAAGCATATCAATTTTGGACTACTTAACTTGATTAGTTCCCTCATGGGCAGTTTGAAGAGCTTCCCAAATCTCCTTAGCAGACTGACAAGCGGAGATGCAGTTGTACTCATCTAGTCCGATGCCACAAATAAGAATCTTCTTTGCCGTGAAATTCTTCTCAATAACTTTTCTATCAGCATTGTTGTACTCTTTTCTTGTTTTTGGGACTGTAACGGTTCCCTCACCAACAATTTTCATGGGAACAAAAGGTCCATCACAGATTACATCCCACAGCTCTGAGTCCTCAGCCATAATGAAGTCATGCATTCTTGCTTTCCACCAACCATAGTATTGGCCATTGAATCTTGGTGGTCTGTATGTTGATTGTCCTTTCTCGAAGTTTGGTGGAGAAGCCATGTAGATCCTTTCTAGGTGTTAACCTTTTAGAAAGAACCTGCTCTGATACCAATTGATAGAAACTAATTGTCCACCAAATTGTATAGAGAACCCAGTTCTCTATCAGTTCTCACCGTAAGCAACAGACTGTAAAACCAAATAATATAGAGTACCAGGTTCTCTATTTGTTCCCACAGTAAATCAACAGTAAATAAAGAACACAGAGGAATTTTACATGGAAACTCCCAGCTCAACAAGATTAAAAACCACGACGTACCCTTGTAGGATTTCAACTTCACTACTGAGCAATCTTTATATTACAACCTATTGTAACCTAGGAATTAACCTCTTAATCCCTCACTAACTTGTAACTACACTATTACAAGCCACTTTGTAATAACTCTACTACAAAGACTTAATCACTCACTAACTTGTAACAACACTATTACAAGCCACTTTATAATAACTCTATTACAAAGACTTTACACCATGACTAACTCTAGCCAAGACACAAATACAAGGGTTTATGATTTGCAAAGGGTTTCCTACACAATGCTTCTAACTAATATAAGTAGGAATTACAAGTGAATAAAAAAATAACAAAGACTCAACAAACCTAAGGACTTAAGATATCTTCAATCTTTGGATCTGGTCCTTGAGATTGCAATAGCTTTGTTCTTGAGAGATGTGGCAGCTAGCAGAATATTTTATTTTTTGTTTGCAAGTATTCAAGAGATTTTTTTAACTTCCTTGATGTTAATAATACTTGTGTGACATCACTTACAATGATGTAAGCAAGGTAGGTAAAAAGCTTTCCACAGAAAGTTGACTGCTGCACTGTTCCCGTACTGTAACGTGTGTAGGCAGCAACTTTCCATCTGGAGAGTTGACTTCGTACAGTCACCTCTGGAACTGGTAGGGACCTGTTCCCTCAACTGTTCCTTCGACTCTGAAGAGTTGAGCCATATCCCAAACTGGATCCCAACCTAAAACCTTGTGATCTTAAGGTCTTGAGAATGCTTAAAGTTGTAGAGTTGACTATACGACGACCAGGGTAACTGATCCATATATGTTCCCTCTGTTGTTCCCTTATCTGATTTCATTGAGAATTGAACCAGACATCTGACTGGTTACTCTAAATGCAAGAGAACTAATTGTATCAGGTTCCTTATCTGGTTCTCTCATGAAGTTTGTCAAATCATAAAAACAAAATACGCATAACTTAATAGTTCCCAACTTCCATTTTCAAAAAGAAAACGAAGCTAAAAAGGTGCTTTATCAGGGTTAATTTCTGAAGCCACCTTTACTGAGTCGACTAGTTAATAAAATCCTGCTTCCGTTTTCATCATCAGGGAAACATCCTTGTAAATCTTCCTATGTGTTAACGCTCCATATGTCATCAATGTAGAGAAGGTACCTCTTTCTTATTAAAGATTTGCACAAGGCATTTGCTGGAATTTTCTCATTTTGCTTATTGGAACTTTTAACTTGATTCAAAATTCCAAGCAAAAACTTCCTCCTGTCATAAATTTGGGAAACACAACACATAACTTGGACGTCAAAATGGTACCGTATGTTCTCATCATGGTAAACTTTCTTTGCTAGTGTAGTCTTTCCAAGACCAGGCATCCCTACAATAGACACAATATCTAAATACTTTGGTCCTCTAGGGAGCCGCTCGATTAGTGTGTTTGCCTCTTCAACAAAACCCACCAATGCTTCATCAAGTTGTGTAGTTTCAGCAACTTGCCGGACAGGATTTGGTGCTTGTTCTTTTTTTTTGACAAGGTAAATTGTATTAATCAAAAGGGAGAGAAAAACAATTCCATATACAAGAAGTATTCCAAAAAGTAGAGAATTTACATCAAAAAATGATTCTCTACAAAAGATGCCCAATCTTCTAAACAAGTAGGGGCTATATGAGTGCACCAAAAAGCGATCAAAGATAAAAGGTTATTATTAAGATGTGAAAAATGAGACTCAATCCCATCGAAAACTCTCTTATTTTTCTCCCCCCAAACTATCGACAAGAGAGCTAGCGAGGCGAAATTCCACGCCTTTTGCTTTCTTCTTCTACGGGAACCGGCCCAGCTATGTAGAATTTCCTTTACAGTGCTTGGCATCACCCATTGAACATCAAAAAGATTCAGGATTTCCCTCCACAAGCCCGAGGACACAGGTCAACGCAACAAAAGATGATCAACTTCTTCCCCTGAGCTTTTACATATGTAGCACCAACGAATAAGTGTAATTCCTCGCTTTCGAAGATTTTCAGCAGTCAAGATCACTCCCCTCACCGTTAACCATGCAAGGAAACACACCTTCATGGGCGCCTTAGGAATCCAGATCAAGGAGTATGGAAAAGTGGCCTCCTCTCTCACCAATATACTCTTGTAAAAGGATTTTACGCTGAACAAACCATCGCCACACAACCCCTATCTCCAAGAATCACAAGGTGGATGGGGCCTGTCTTGCCCATATAGCAGTGAAAACAAATCTTGGAGCTCGACAATCTCCCAATCTTGCATATTCCTTCTAAATGAGAGGTCCCATACTACCCCCGCTTCATGCTCTTTGCGAATCTGTTGGACCATCAGTTCCTTCTGATTTGAAACTCTGAAGACGTTGGGGAAAGAGACCCTCAGATTATCCTCTCCACACCACCTATGATTCCAGGAGCTGATTCTCCGTCCATCTCCCACCTTGTAAGTGATGTTTCCATTGAAGGCTTCCCAATTCTTCGTGATGCTCCTCCACATGCCACACCCCAAAAGGAGTTGTGATTTCCCTGGTCCTCCAACCCTCTCCTATGGATTCATACTTTTCTACTATGACCTCCCTCCATAGAGCATACTCTTCTACTTCGAATCTCCATAACCACTTCCCTAACAAATATCTGTTGAATACCTAAGATCTTTTACTCCAAGTCCACCCCACTTCTTTGGGGAAGTGATTGTCTACCAATTCACTAGATGAAACTTTCTAGTTCCATCCGCCGCATCCCAAAGGAAATTCCTTTGAAGCCACTCTAGTTTATCTGTGATGTTCACAGGAGCTTGAAACAAGGACATGTAATAGGTGGGCATACTCGATAAAGTGCTTTTAATAAGCACTTCCTTGCCGCCTTTTGACAAGTACCATTTCTGCCAGCCTGCTAATCTTTTTTCAACCCTTTCGATTACTAGATTCCAAACCGTAGTATCCTTATGCGAAGTGCCCAATGCGAGACCCAGGGAAGTATTGGGAAGAGAGCCCATCTTACATCTGAGAACATAAGACAAATCATCAATGTTAGGAACCTCACCCACCGGGAAAATCTCACACTTGCCGAGGTTGATTTTGAGCCCTAATACTTTCTGAAACCACTGCAGGACCTGCTTCAGGTAGGTCAACTGATCCATATCGGCATCACAAAAAACTAGGGTATCATCCGCAAATAGCAAATGAGAGACTCTTCGGGCACTGGACACCCTGATCGGAGTTGCGAATCCTCTCAAGAAGCCTCCGCCCGCCGCAAGATCCATTATTTTACTCAGAGCATCCATCACTAGAATGAATAGCATGGGGGGTTAGGGGATCACCTTGCCTGAGACCCCTGGAGCTGCCAAAGAAACCACACATGCAAACATTAACCAGGACAGAGAATTTGACTGAGGAAATACATAACTTGATCTATCTCCTCCATATTACCCCAAACCTCATCCGCATCATAATGAAATCCAGGAACTCCCAATTTACATGGTCGAAAGCCTTCTCAATGTCCAACTTGCATAGTAAGACAGGTTTTCTATTTTTCCTTCTGGAGTCTAGAAGTTCATTTGCCACCAAAGCAGCATCCGGGATTTGCCTACCTTCTACAAACGCATTCTGGGAGGACGAAACAAAAACGTCAAGATCCTTCTTGAGTCTAATGGAGAGCACTTTAGAAATGATCTTATAAATGCTCACCACAAGAGTAATAGGCCTGTAGTCTCTGATACAAGATGCACCTTTTTTCTTAGGCACAATAGTAATAAAATAAGCATTGATACTTCTCTCGAAAACACCATTCACGTGGAAGTGTTCAATAGCTTCCATCAACTCTCCCTTAATGGTGTCCCAACAGAGCTGGAAGAAAGCCAAGGAGAAACCATCGGGCCCGGGGGCGTTATCACCAGCACAACTCGACACAGCCTCATGCGCCTCCTCCTACTCGAAAGCCCTTTCTAGCCACTCATTGTCTCCCTTCCCTATGTGGTTGAACTATATTCCCTCCAAAGTAGGCCTCCAACTAACTTCCTCTTTGTATAATTTCTCATAAAACCCCACTATCGTCCTTTATACCTCCTCTTCTCCCTCAATCCTCACCCCATCCACAACTAAGGACTCTATGAAGTTTCTCCTTCGATTTGCAACTGCAACCTTGTGGAAAAATTTGGTATTCGAATCCCCCTCCTTTAACCATAGCGCCCTCCATTTTTGCCGCCAACTAGTCTCCTGAGCTATTGCTAACTCGACTATTCCACCTAATAATATCTCCCTTGAGCAATTTAAGTTTCTTCGAAAGGCGGAATGAAGGTATCCCTGATACCCCGTAACTTGTCCACCATTTTTTCACTTTGTGACCAAATCCTGGCAATTTCAACCGCATGTTCTCGAATCGGAAATGAGCACACACCCCCTCCCTCTGCATCCATCTAGAAAGATAGGCAAATGATCCGAAGTCAGCCTAGGTAAAGGAATCTGCAGCACATTCAGCACCGACTCATCCTAGGAGGGTGATATCGGAAATCTATCAAGTCTAAACCTTGAGTTGGAATCCTCCGCCCTGGCCCAAGTAAACCTTTATTGTGACAGAGGAAGATCGATGAGAAAGTGGTCGTTGATGAAGTCAGAGAACTCCTCCATGGCCCTCGAAATAAGGCTACACCCTAATCTCTCCTCCGGGAATCTAATAGTGTTAAAGTCTCCCCCTAGAACCCATGGAATGTCCCATTCCCCCATAACATTGGCCAGTTCCTCCCAGAAAGCCACCTTGGACCCTTCTCCTATCGGTCTATACAATAATCCAAATCCCCACTCCACCCCACTCATTCTATCTTTGACAAGAGCTGCTAAAGAAAAAACTCCCTTCTTGATCTCCTTTACCTCCAAGCTTCTATCATCCCACATAAGAAGAATTCCCCCGGCACTTCCCGCTGCTGGAACCCAGTCATATTTCACCCAACTACCTCCCCAGACACTCCTCACAATCGCATCTGATAAAACTTCCATTTTGGTCTCCTGAAAACAAACTAGGTTGGCACCTCACTCTCTAACTCCCACTTTGATGATGGCCCTTTTGTTTGGGTCATTCACCCCCCTCGCATTCTATGAAAGAATCTTAACTTCCATAAGTAACAATATCCCCCTTTTCCCCACCCCCTAGCCGAGATTCCTTCCACCCTGTCACACACCTGGACTTTTCTCTGGTACACCACTACATCTTGATAACTAGGGATTTTAACCTATTATTTGCTCTCTTTTACTTAGGTTTTGGGTCAAAATGCGTAAAGGTATTCCCGAAAACTAACTTAATGTGCTTGCTTGTAGGGTTTGGTCAAAATGAGGCAAAGAAGCCAAAATAAACTCATGAAGGTGTCAAACTTGCACAAACCAAAGACTGGAACTGGAGCGCAGACAGCGGTAGAAATACGCAACCAGCGGTCCGCGAAAGTAAGGTTCAAAGAGGCTGACTTGAGCACAAGTTTATCCGCTGACCGCGATGGAAAAGCGCGACTGCGGAATATCTGACGCGGCCGCAATGGTATTTTTGCTGAGAGCGGAGTTCGAGTTTCAGAGACTTCATAGTTTGGGCTAAAATTAAGAACGCGATTCGCGTCCTAATTACGCGTCCGCGATGGAAGCACATGCACATGCGGATGAAATTATGCAGTCCGCGAAACTTAGCCCAATCCAAGTCCAGTATTGAAGAAAAATGGACGCGCCCTTATTTTTGTCCGGAATTTTTAGCTGTGTATAAATAGACCTTTTTGACATTTTTAGGTTAAGTTCTGTTTTAGAGAGCACGTGAACGACTGTGTTTTACCCTTTTTTGAGTAATTTTAGAGTATATTTATCTTCAATATTTATATTTTCATCTTGTATTTGAATATGATGGCTTATATTTCATCTTTACCTTTGATTTATGCTATTATCATGAGTAGCTAGACCCATAGTTAGGGTTGTGACCCAACCCTAGTGTGGGTATTTAATGGGTCTTGAATTTTAGGGCTTAATTGTTTATGGGTTAGTGATATTTAGCCTAATTCATGCTTTAATTGGAGAATTGGTGGTTGCAAACACTGATTCGTGCCTTCATGACTTAGCCTCTTCTTAAGAAAGAGGTACTAAGTCTATGAAAATTATCCTAACAAGGAATTGGGATGAATTCAAGAGATTGATAGCCCCAATTAAAGGGTTAAACCTAGAGATAGTAATATCCGACTTGAGCCAATTTAACTTGTGTTGCATGAACACCCATTTGGGCTTGAGAAAGCCAAATCGGACAAAGTCACTCAAACTACCGAGAGGTATAGAGTGAGCACTTTAGTGTGACGGTTATATCACGGCCCCAATCATAACAATATTGTCCTAGATTCTCGATTCCCATTAGATACTCACCTAGGCGGAAGTCATTTCCCTTGTGCCCTTTTTATCCTTGAAAACTTTCACAAAAATATTGTACTTAGATTACTTTTAGCATTCAATAGTATAAAATTAGAACTGAATCAATCACAACAATGTGTAGTTAAATTAGAAACAACACCCACATCTAGATTTGCTAGATACCCAATTCCAAACCAAATTAACTCCCTATGGAAATCGATCCTGAACTCATTTGGTAAAATTGCATCGACCACCCCTCTCTACTATATAGTGGTGTAGGGCTAGAACCGATAACGTTTTGGCGCCGTTGCCAGGGAGTTAGACGGATTTGGCTATCTGTCTACTATTTGTGTGTCTTGTTTTTCTTTCCTTCTGTGTTTCTAATTTTTTTTGTGTCAATCACTTTAGGTACCAAATGGCTCATAATGATGCTCTCGGAAATATTCTCCCGGGGGAGGAGGTAGATGACAATGGTGAGGATGAGGTTAATGTAGAACCTCGAGCTCAAAGAAGAGGCCGCCAGGCCAATAACAATATACCAAACCCTCCCCCAGCTCCTCTACGGGCAGCTCACCGAGTGCTACCCAATCAAGGCTACGCAAGTGGAATTGTCCTGCCCCGGATTCGGGCAGGCAATTTCCAAATTACAAATGTCATGCTGACCTTATTGGAGCAAAGAGGTTTCTTCACTGGCGCTTCCCATCAGAATGCATATAAACATCTAAAGGGTTTTATAGACACATGCTGGGGGAGAAAGCAGGCAAACGTGTTGGAGGATGCTTTGAGATTGAGACTTTTCCCCTTTTCACTTAGAGGGAAAGCTTTAGACTGGCTCGAAAGGCTACCTAACCATTCCATCACCACTTGGGATGAGTTGGCAGATAAGTTCATAGCCATGTTTTTCTCACCGGGTCATATGGCAATATTGAGGGATGAAATCTTAGCCTTTAAACAGGAACCTAATAAACCCCTGCATGAAATATGGGAGAGATACTGGACTATGGTCAAGGAATGCCCCAACAATGACATGACTGAAGCAATGATCCAACAGACATTCTATAGGGGTATTAACACGACCAATCAGTGTGTGGTGAATCAGCTAGTTGGGTGAAATTTCATGAGAGTGCCTTATGCCGATGCATGTGACATACTTGATGAGATGGCACACACATCGTCAGCTTGGCATAGTCGAGCAAATGTTCCTCAGGGTGATCCTAATGACATCCATCTTAACAAGGAACTTTATGACCACGGACAAGCCATAACCGAGTTGACAACTACTATGAATCAGTTAGCAAAGGCCCAGCTTCAGCAAGTACAGGGACCAAGACAAGTAAACGCCATGGAAGGGGTGAATTTAATGGTCAACAAGAGGAGGTATCATGGTCAACAGGTGCAAGGCAGTCAAGAACAATATGAGCAAAGTGGTAGTGGTTACAACCAAGACGAGTCTTATGATGACCAAAGTGAAGAAGTGTTATATGCTAACAACTATCAAGGACAATGGAGCAACGCTCCAAATAAACAATGGAGATCTCAAGGCAACAATCAAAACTGGGGCAATCAAGGCCAAGGGAATTGGAACAATGGAAACAACAACAACAATAGCAATTGGAGTGGAACCAACAATAACAGTTGGGGAGGCAATGGAAATCGGAGGTCGAGCTTTCAAAGGCCACGGATGTATCAACAACCCAACAATCTGCCTTCATATCCATCTCAAGGGCAAAGTTCTTCAAATAATAAGATGGGGAGGATAGAGAGTATGTTCAAACAGATGATGGAAAAGAATGCCGACTCTGATGCTCAAATAGCTTCCATACTACTCCAATCCGTAACTTGGAAGTACAAATGGGTTAAATTTCACAAGCATTGAATACTCTCCCTAAGGGGGCTCTACCAAGTGATATGATAGTAAACCCAAAGGGAGGGAACAATACAGGCCATGCCATGGCGGTGACCACAAGAAGCAGTAGGGATGGAGATGCAAGTACCTCCAATCAAAAGAAAGTTGTGAGTGATGATGTCGTGTTGAAAAATGATGATGATTCAGTAATTGATGAACAAGTGAATGAATGAGACTTTGAATGATGAAGTGAGGATCGATATTCATGACAACAGGGAGGAAACTCAAAATGACGTGAACCCGTCTAGGGAACACGTGATAGACATACCGGAAATGGTAGTGTCTAAAGGCAAGTCTCCTTTTCCAAGGCCTCCTCCGCCTTATCCTCAAATACTTTCCAAGAAAAATAATGAAAACCAATTCAAGAAGTTTATTGAGATGATGAAAAGCTTGTCAATCAATGTGCCCTTGGTGGAAGCTCTTGAGAAAATGCCCGGGATATGCCAAGTTCATGAAGGACTTGGTGACTAAAAAGAGATCTATGAATTGTGAGACCATCAAAATGACTCATCAAGTGAGTGCCATTGTGCACTCAATGGCTCCAAAGCTTGAATATCCCGGCGCCTTTACAGTTCCATGTACCATTGGTAGTGTTGATTCTTCAAAAGCCTTGAGTGATTTGGGCGCAAGTATAAATTTTATGCCATACTCCGTATTCAAGAAACTGGGTATTGGACAACCGAGAGCTACTTCGATGAGGTTGCAAATGGAGGATAGAACAATGAAGAGGCCGCTTGGTATTATTGATGATGTTCTTATCCGGGTCGACAAGTTTATTTTGCCCGCTGATTTTGTGATTCTCGACTGCGAAGTTGACTATGAGGTGCCTATAATATTGGGAAGACCTTTCCTAGCAATGGGGAAGGAATTGGTTGATATGGAAGCAGGGAAGCTCACCTTTCGGGTGGGCGATGAAAAAGTTGTATTCCACGTGTGCAAATCCATGAGGCGATCAAATAGTAATGAAGTTTGCTCTTTTGTGGATCTTGTGACGGAGGTGATAGTTGATGACACGAGTGACATGATCAATGTGGAAGACCCTATGGAAGCTGTGTTGCTGAAGCATGAGGATGATGAAAGGGAAGGCTTGGTTGAATGTGCAAATTCCTTGCAAGGAATGTGATCCTACTCATATGGGCCCCGTAAACTCTCCTTGGACTTGGAAAACTGGAAGACTCCACCGACAAATCCCTCGATCGAGGAGCCACCAACCTTGGAGTTGAAGCCTCTACCTTCGCACCTCAAGTATGAATTCTTAGGCCCTTCTTCTACATTACCTGTTATTCTTTTTGCTTACTTAACCAAAGTGCAGGTAAACTCCACCCTTGAGGTGCTTCAAAGAAGGAAAAAGGCAATTGGATGGAATCTAGCTAACATTCATGTTATAAGTCCTGCCTTTTGCATGCATAAAATTATACTAGAGGATGATGCAAAACCTTCTGTGGAACATCAACGGATGTTGAACGAGGCAATGCAAGAGGTCTTCAAGAAGGAAATTATCAAGTGGCTAGATGCAGGGGTTGTGTATCCTATTTCGGATAATGTATGGACTTCGTCGGTACAACGTGTGCCGAAAAAGGGGGTATGACCGTGGTGACAAATGAGAAAAATGAGTTGATCCCACTCGTACTATTACCGTATGGAGAGTATGCATGGACTACCGAAAGCTGAACAAAGTGACCCGCAAAGATCATTTTCCGTTGCCCTTTCTTGATCAAATGTTGGACAGACTTCCCGGGCGTGCCTACTATTGCTGTTTGGATGGGTATTCAGGATACAACCGGATTATCATTTCCCCGAAAGACCAAGAGAAAACTACCTTCACATGTCCGTACGGAACATTTGCATTCTCACGGATGCCGTTTGGGTTGTGTAATGCACCGGCTACCTTTCAGCGGTGTATGATGGCTATATTTACGGACATGGTGGAGGACTTCCTCGAAGTCTTCATGGATGATTTTGGTGTTGTGGGGGACTAATTTGAAGAATTCTTGAACAATCTTGACAAAGTGTTGGCCCGATGTGAAGAGACAAATCTAGTGCTTAATTGGAAAAAATGCCACTTTATGGCCGAGGAGGGCATTGTCCTCGGTCATAAGATCTCAAAGAACGGAATCGAAGTGGACAAGGCGAAGATTGAAGTGCTTTCAAAGCAAACTCCTCCTACTTCCTTCAAGGGAGTTAGGATCTTTCTTGGGCACGCGGGGTTCTATTGAAGGTTCATCAAAGATTTCTCCAAAGTGATGAACCCCTTGTGCAAGTTGCTAGAAAATGATGCAAAGTTTGTGTTCAATGCAGAGTGCGTGAAAGCTTTTGAACTCCTCAAGTACAAATTGACAACCACTCCCATAATTACCGCACCCAATTGGAGCTTTTCATTTGAGCGCATGTGCGATGCTAGTGATGTTGCGTAGAAGCGGTTTTGGGGCAAAGGATCAACAAGATCTTTCATGTGGTTTATTATGCAAGCAAAATGATGAATGATGCCCAATTCAATTACACAGTGACGGAGAAAGAGTTGCTAGCCATTTTGTTCTCCATGGAGAAGTTCAGGCCATATCTCATGGGTGCCAAAGTGATTGTTCACACCGATCATGCGGCACTTTGTTACTTGATGACCAAAAAGGACTCGAAAGCTAGGTTGATAAGATGGGTTCTTCTGCTTCAAGAATTTGACCTCGAGATCATTGATAGAAAAGGAAGTGAGAACCAAGTGGCGGACCACTTTTCCCGCTTAGAAGATGAGGGGAGGCCCCATGATAGCCTCGAAATTAATGATTCGTTCCCCGATGAACAACTTCTCTCAATTTTTTGAATGGTATGCCTTGGTTCACGGATGTTGCTAATTTTATTGTGAATGTCATTGTCCCGAGTGAGCTCTCTTCTAACCAAAGGAAAAAACTCAAATGGGGCAGCTTGGATTATTATTGGGAGGAGCCCTACTTTTCAAGATTTGCAATGATGGTGTGATCCGGAGATGTGTTCCGGAAGAGGAGAAAATGAGTATTCTTGATGCTTGTCGTTCTTCGCCCTACGATGGTCATCATGGTGGGGCGAGAACTACTTCCAAGGTTCTTACCTGTGGATTTTATTGGCCAACCCTGTATAAAGATGTAAGTGAGCTTGTTAAGAGGTGTGATGAATGCCAGAGAGCTGGGGGAATCTCCAAGAAGGATGAAATGACTCTCACCACTATTCTTGAAATTGACATTTTTTACGTGTGAGGCATAGACTTTATGGGGCCTTTTGTGAGTTCGTGTGGTGACACTTACATTCTGGTTGCTGTTGATTATGTGTCCAAGTGGGTTGAAGTGGAGGCTTTTCCCAACAATGAGGCAAGGAGTGTGGTGGAATTCTTAAATAAAAACATCTTCACAAGGTTTGGCACTCCTCAGGCAATCATCAGTGATGGGGGTTCTCATTTCTGCAATAAGGCTTTCGACACTTTACTTTCAAAGTACAGTGTCAATCATAAGGTGTCAACTCCTTATCACCCCCAAGCTAGTGGACTAGTGGAGGTCTCAAACAGGAAAATAAGGAGCATATTGTCAAAAATTATCAATGCAAATAGGACGGATTGGTCAAGGAAACTTGACGACGCTTTGTGGGCTTATAGGACTGCGTACAAGAATCGTTATGTCTTCGTACCGGTTGGTATTTAGGTAAGCGTGCCATTTGCCGATTGAACTAGAGCATAAAGCCATGTGGGCTCTGAAGAGGTTAAATGTTGAGTGGGATGTTGCAGCAAATCTCCGGGTGGAAAAACTCAATGAACTCGATGAGTTCCAATTTCATGCTTATTCCAGCTCATCATTGCACAAGGATAAGATGAAATACCTGCACAACAAATATGCCTGAAACAAGGAATTCAAGGAGGGTGATTTGGTTCTTCTCTTCAATTCCCGGTTACGACTGTACCCGGGAAAGCTCAAGTCTAAATGGAGTGGCCCCTTTGAAGTAGTGCATGTAACGCCTTTTGGTGCTCTTGACTTGAAAAACAAAAATGGTGAAATCTTCAGGATTAATGGGCACCAAGTGAAGAATTACTTGGTAAAGCTTGATGACAACCACGTGGTGTCCTTGATCAATTTCCAAGGATGATGGTAACTTGCATCATGCCGTGACGTTAAATCAGGCGCTTCTTAGGAGGCAACCTATGTGTTTTTTTTCTTTCTTCTTATATTAGGCTTTATTTTGAACTAAATGGTTGTGAGCTTTGTATAGGAATTGTTATACAATGCAGGACTGTTGCTGGAAAATTTTGGCTAAGTATGGGAATTACGCTAACCGCGCTCAAAATTTCGCACTTAACGAGAGCTTTTCGCGGGGGCGTAAATGGTCAGCGGACGCGGACTTGAAAAGTCTAGAATAGCAACTCTCTGAAGTTTTTTTCGCGTCCATGGTTGTTATTTTGCGGTCCGCGTTGATCTTCCGCGGCCGCGCCCTTTATTTCTCTCTCAGCGAACTTGTTCTAGTCGCAGCAATTCAAAAAGGTAAAAGCCCGGACCAGGGTGGAATTCCGCGGACCGCGCTTAGGTAAGTCAGTGGGACCGCTGTGTGGAGTATAAATAGAAGGTCCTAAATCCTTTTACACTTTTCGAACTCCCAGCTCTCACCGAAATAGACCACTGTTCACGTTCTTCTTCTTTGCACTTCAATCTCTTCTCATTCATAAAGAAGTAGTTTTCTACCACAAATCACACAATTGTTATGCTCGCATCTTTGTATTAATTTTATTTCTTTATTTTCTTTTCTTTTTAGTTCCACTTTTTCTTTTTCTTTAGTTAGGGTTAATGCATGCCAAAAATCAACAATGATGCTCAATTGAAACTTAATTCATGTGGATAATTGTTTCTAATGCCTAATAGGGATAGGGTTATTACCTGATCTTGTTATTTGGACCAATTTTTAAACTTAGTGAAAACACTAGGTCTGAAAGAATTCCTCAATGCCAGTCTGCGTTGAAATTCGCGGACCGCGGTCCAAATTACACGGTCCGTGTTCAAGCTATTCTGAGGTCTGGATGTGTTTACAAGTTCGCGGACGAGGACATTTTTTCACGGTCAGCGGTCGACTTTACGTTGCCGCGTCCATAATTACGCGGACCGCGATCTTGATCTTCAGAGATTTAGCAATTTGAGTCTGTGGCCGCGTTCATTTTTACGCGGTTAGCGTTTAATGTTTCGCGGTCGCGCCCATTTTTACGTGGTCAGCGGATATCTGTGTTTAGAGAGTGTGTAGTCTGAACCCCACTCTTTTGTGACCGTGTTCCTTTTTACGCGAACCGCGATGGCCATTTCGAGGCCGCACCCCTTTTTACGCTATCAGCGGACCCCTTCTTTGTGAAACATTGTGATCATTTCATCTGCTTTCTTTTGATGATTCATTAAACAACAGTACTAATGAGCTTTCACTAATTCTGTATGTAGATAATGGTTCGATCTCGCGGCGGAGCTGAAAAATCACAAGGGAGGGGAGAATCCTCCGGAGGCCGGGGCAGAGGGAAACAAACTGCACCCTTAGCTCCCCAAAGGATGATTGGCAAGAAACAAACCCTCCGGAGACCCACTCCCAACACTTCTGAGACTAGTGCATATGTCCCCTCTCGGGAGATTTCTGAGGAGGAAGCTGCCCAAACCCAACAAGAGGTTCAATATCAGCCCTACCGCCTCTTCAATGAACCTACCTCCTAGTATGAGTCGTCTGATGGCTCAGAAGGAGGTAGTGAGACTTCGACATCACCTGCCCCATCTGCTGCAACTCCGACCTCCACAGCGGCCCAATTAATATTGATGAAGAAGAGGATGTCCCGGATGACGGGAGAGGTGGTGATACCAAGGTTTAAGGTTTGGTGAGATCAAGAAACCCCGCAGTGTGGCAAGACAGATTCATTAGTGAGAAAGCCTACCACAAGTTCCGGGAATGGTGGCCTCAAAGGTCACTCACGCTCGAGAGGGATTTCTTTGAGAGAGATATTCTACCCCACAATACCAATGTTAAGAGGCAATTCAATGAAAGAATGGGGTGGAAGTTATTCACTAGCAAGCTACCGGAGGCCAATGAGTACTTGGTCAAGGAATTCTATGCACATATTTGACCAAGGTACGGAACCGGAAAATCAAATTTGATGGCAAGTCACTGAATGAATATGCCAGGTTCGATGATGTGGACGAATCCCTCTGCGTGGAGAAGGTAGCATTGGATGAGTTAGCCCGTCCATGGCTTGCACAAGTGATAGCCATCCCCAGGACAACACCGGCTTAGCTTACACCTGGGGTTCTAATTCATAGGAACACTCTGAGCTTTGAAGAGAAAGGGTGGTCCACCTTCGTGTGCAGCCGAATAGACCCATCTCAGCATGACAATGATATCCCAGTCTCCCGTGCAATTATTGTGGCTTCTATCATGGCGGGATACCCGATAAATGTGGAGAAAATTATGGCTAGAACTATTACCAAAGCTATCAGGAAGGACGAAAGATCATACCCCTACCCACACTTCCTCACTATGTATTTAGAAGACCAAGGTGTAGAAGGGAGGGATTTTGACACAAAGGTCAAGCCAAAGAGGCCCTTCTCTTGGTATAGCCTTCAGGGACCAGACAACCCCATGTCCAAAGGCAAAGCCACTACCTTCGCCGGCCAGTTTGAAGAGACAATGGTAGTGGCCTCTAGGTCTGAGCCTTCCACAGCCGAAGGTTCGTTTGCTGCTATGCCACCTCCGTCCTCAAGGCCATCAGTATCTGTCCCACTCTCTGTGCCTTCTTCCTCAGCTTACTCTCAGACTGCACTGCGGGTCAACCAAACCTTGTCCAGCATCAACAACTGGATGTAGGTAGCTACATAAAAGCTATCTGCCCTATCCAGTGCAGTCACATCACGGGTTGCTCCAGCATAGATTCAGGTGCCTCCAGCAGTAGAGGATTCATTGAAGCAAATCCTTGAAAACCAAAAGAAAATTCTGGAGGCTTTAGGTACTCATGAGAAGGTGATCAAGGAGCTAGGTAAACAGGTCAAGAAGGTGAAGAAAAGTCAAGAGCATTTGAAGAAGGAGGTGGAGATGCTTACTTCCGTCGGTGATATTCCTCTAGATCTCCTTATGGAGGAGACTGCCCTTGCAGCACAAATAACACGTCTATCAGAGAAGGAGGCTGACAGAGAGCCGGTGAGAAGATTTGTGGTACCCCAGATCGATGACTTGGAGATTCATTTGGAGGATCCTGAGGGTGGTGATGAGTCTACACTGCTAGAGGACCCAACCAGTACACATGATCCAATGCTGACAGAGACCTCATAGGGAGTTTTCTTTACTCTCTAGCCCTCCCCTAACTTTATTTTTGCTTTTAGCATTGAGGACAATGCTAATTTCTATTTGGGGGGGGGGGTATTATTTTGATTGATTTGATGACTTTGATGATTGGCTTGTAATAATTCTGATACTATTTTTCGTTATTTTCATTTTTGTTATTTTTCACTTTTGCTATGTATATAACTTTATCATTCCATGTATATATTCATCCCCATTGTGTGTATATTCATTTCACTCCACTATTGTACATATTCATTTTACTTTCTGTATTTTACTCTATAACTTCTTTAGTGATTTTCCTTAATAACTTAGCTTCTTATTTCTTTTAGTAGCTTCTTTTTGAGTTTTTAGCTTCTTTTTATACTTTTGCATGATCAATAAACCTTTGATTTTCTTAATGCTACAGTTCTTTCCAAAGGTGGATGTTGTGTGAACGTGGTGTCTCTTCCCAACGATGGATGGCATGACAACCTTCTTAAGGGATTGAGTCTGTTTTTCTTTTTGTTTTGATATATAGTAGTAATGAATAAAAGTGTCTCAAGTAGGCTTCACTTGGAACTAACACATTTACCTTCGGCCTCATGGTTAAAGACAAGTTGGTTGACGAGATTAGCTCTAGTTGTGACCTTTAGACTCTTGAGTTGACTAAAACTATCATCAAGTGGTTTCTGTGAGCCATCTGTGATCTTCAATGTTAGCTAGGGTTGTTGTAGGCCCTCGACTCTATTCTCTTTAACAATCCGGTAGCTTGAGGGGTGAGGTATGGAATTGCAAGTCCAAGTCCCGTGCCACCAAGTCTAGAACTTGCCCTGAATGTTTGTCTAGGCGAAATTCTAAGCGTAGCTCGACTTGAGAAGTGATTATAGGCTCTACTTGGTCCCATATTGAACTTTGAAAACTTCCATAGCCTACCAATATGATATCCCTAGTCAACCTATTTGAGCCTAAGCCTTTTTCATTCAATAACCACATTATAAGCCTTTATCCATTTTACAATGACCATCTCTTGGCACCCAATCTTTCCTTAGCATTCATGTTGAACAATAGGAAAAAATCATAAGTTGGGGGAGAGACGAGGAAATTCAAGTGATAAAAGGTTCAAAGAACAAAAAGAATTGATGAGAAGGAGAGGCAAGGAAAATGATGAAAATATAAAAAGAAAGATGTCAAAAAGAAATAAAAGTTTGAAGGGATTAAAAAAAAACAATGTTGAAAGGAATGGAATGATGAGAAAAGGAGAAAATGATCGTCATGAGTAAGAAAGAGTGACGATGTGTCTCTCTAGTTCCCCTAAGGAAGAAGAATATGACTCAAAGAGTCAAAAAGATATGAGTCGAAATGAGAAAATGGAGTGCTTAAGGAAAGATGAACCTATCATAGTTCGTTATGTCCTACCATTACATCCCGCTAAAGCCCTATATGATTTCAAGTTGAGTGAGCTTACATTAGTGGTGATTTACATGAGGGGAAAGCTTATGGTACTTAGAGCCGAACTTGTGACATTCTTTCGAGAGTGATGAGCGCACTTCTTTACAATCCCTGCTTTGAGTGTCATATTCTATAAGGTAAGATTAGCTCATGGAGAGTAGAGGAGGAGGAGTCTGGGATCCATAATGACCTATGTGAGAGAGCGAGCTTCCTTGATGAATTGAGTCAACTCTTGATGCTCTTGGGTCACACTAGAACTATGGAACTCAAAAGGTCATAGCATGATATTGTTGATAATGCATTTGTGT